>JAOUQT010081152.1:0-10039 GCA_025769995.1 Xyliphius kryptos
AAGGAAGGAACGGAAGCGGCACACATAAATAACAGAAGGGTCCCTGTCATGTGACGAAGGTAACAAATGAAATGAAGTTGCAGTTAATTAACAAATGAACACCAAATGAGGTTAAATAACTGAAACGCAAAAGCAGGGAAGAAGCGCCTAGCTTCTTACATACATAATCACTTTCTGTATTACATTATATTTACTTGTTTATGTTTATGAATGAATGAAATTGGGACGCATTTGAATGCTGCTTGGCTTCCAGTATAAAACATTAGCGCAGCACGTTATAATAAAACATTAAAGATAAAAAGTATAGTTTGATATATTTATTGTTGTGGGCATGTGAACGTAATCACAGATTATTTAGCGCACATTCTCCCGCCCGTACACTGCTCCAGTATAAAATGTTAGTGCAGCAGCGTGCCGTGAGCGGTAAAAGCTGTAACTACTGGTAATTTTTTTACACTAGCATTTTGTGAGCTTCTTGTAACACCAACACTACACAAACAGGGGATGAAAAAGTCTTTGCCTTAGATGCACTACGGCTTATTAGTGTAACAATATGAACTAAATTTCGCATGGCGAAAATTTTCGTGGTCCGTCTTTCCAGTGTTAGGCACTCGAGTGCAGCGGGATCCAGGGGTAGTGGGTATGCATATTTACAAGTGACCTTGTTTAGGGCTTGATAGTCAATGCATGAAGTCCGAAGTGGCGGCCAAGCTAAATACCTTGGCGAACCGTCGGTAAATGACAGGTACGCCCTCTGGTAATTTAATATGGTGTACTGCCACAACCGGCACTGATAGGGAATTGAGTTGTAAACAGTTCACCTTGCAGTAGTTGGACCACTGTCGCACCTTGCACCGTGACCAAGAGATAATGGGGTCATATTGCCTCAGCAAGGGCAACCCTAAAATAACAGGCAAAGAAGGAGACGTAATTAATAACAGTTCAATTGACTCTGTGTGGTTATCAATGGTAAGTGTAAAGGGAAGTGTGATACGTGTTATGGACCCCAGGTGAAGGGATGCCTATCAGCAGATTTTGCTAAAATTGCAGGTGTTTGGCCATGCGTGGGTCCCCTCCAACGTGCAGCCAGCCGAGCTTCTAGAAAATGGCCCTTGGCCCCATAGTCAATAAGAGCCTTGGTGCAGATGTTTTCTCACAGTCAGGAGTACCGGTAGAAAGCAGGGACGAGAGGTCGACATAGAGAATCCAGTCATCATCAGCTGTGGAGGAGCAGACTTCTTGCCCCCTCCTTCTTACGCTGACTTTGTTAAGGTTAGAGGCACAATATAGGCAAAGGTTACAATGAGTTCTCCGCTCCCGTTCCTCAGCAGAAAGATGAACCGACTCCACTTGCATGGGAGACTCAGAAGAAAGCGGAACCTGGACGGCAGTTCGATGCAAGTTGTGGGCTGTGAGGAGTTGATCCAGTTGGATAGTGGTGGCGATGAGGGTGTCAAGGGACATGCCATTGTCCCTGCAGGCCAGCTGTGCCTGAATCTCGGGACGAAGGCCCACGTGGAAGTGGACGAGTAGCCTAGCTTGATTTCACTCACTCTTCACAGCTAAAGTTCGGAAGATCAACGCTTATTCCGATGCAGGATGCGTTCCTTGTTGGAGTTCCCGAAGCAGCTCCCCGTTGGATCAACCTTGATAAGGATGATTAAAGGTGCTGCGGAGGCTGCTGACGAACAGGTATAAATCGCGACTCTCCGGGGCGTTGGAGCGCCACAGTGCCATACACCATTTAGTCGCTCGCCCTTGAACAGATGAAAGCACAAAGGCGATCCGCTGTCTGTGGGTCGCTGCTGGGTGGTTGGCGAGATAGAGAGAGCATTGCAGCAAATAGGTCTCACAACCATTCGGTTCCGATAGTGGAAGGATTACCAAGATGGGTCCGTGGTGCTTTGAGTCGGAGCAGGGGCTGTCTGAGTGAATACTATGTTCTATACCATACTATGTTCCAGCGCGTTTTGGCAATCCAGCAAATATGCCACTGCTGAGGACAGCTGGTGTAACTCCGCATACACGAGTGCTGGATCCAAACCTGCGGCACCTGGTTCTCCTATCGATTGCGAGTCCTTCTCCATGGTGTTGTATTTCTGTCACACTGGGCTGAACGACTCGACAAGAGCAGTAATTAGCGGGTGATGAGGTGCAGGTGATCAGAATTCAGGTGAGAGTGAGCGTGATGCAGACAAGGGCGTGACATTGAGTGCACAGAGAGTAAATAATGTGCCCAAAACTCCAGCAGTGATCTTGTCTTCAACCCACTTGTGCCAGCACAACACACAGTAACACACCAGCACCACTACCACATCAGTGACTCAAAAACTATTCACATACTATCATGCTTACGTACAAACTTTTCCTACTTTATTTTTGTGAAGCATGCATTTTTACGCTAGCACATCCTGTACTGCCAGCATTCTAACATCACTGCCATTAACTGTCAGTCAAAAAAAAAATTGAAATCTGGGCCATAAGCAGAATATACATGAATGGTTGGCATAAGAAATTCATAGTGCCTTAATTATTAACTTCCTATACAAACCCCTAAAAGTGGGGGAAATGATGCATGCAGGGCAAAGCGAGCGTTTGCGATTAATCAGCAACAACAGAAGTGCTGATCAGGAAGAACCACACAAGTCCTTCAAAAAGGTTTTGACCTCAACAAGACTAACGCAATGCCCAGGGCAAAAGTGCCACTTCCTGTATAGACAGAGAACTAACATACACAGGAATAGGATACAAAGGACTTAAACGATACAACTGCACTCTGTGACTGTGTGTGTGTGTTCTGCTGCTGTTAAAAATTAAAAAAGAGACAGCACTGTTTCACACGTGCAAACTCAAGTCTGATTTACACGCCACTACTCCCTTTTAAATGCTGCTGTAAAAACACTGAAATAGATGCTGTTAAATACTGTACTCATGGTTTGTATGCTAAATGTCATACTTCTAAAAATCTGGCTTTCAAAGCATTCTGTGCGTTAGCATTTAATGCTGTGGGTCTTGAGTTTAACACAGCTTAACGCAGCAGATCAGGGAATCAAGCACTCCTAAAAATACTGTACAAGAAAAAAAAAGGCAAGTAAGTGTAACATAAAGCAGCAACATGTGTGCCATTATTCTATTAGAATAGTCAGTCTTATAGAGGACTAGTTTTAAACTGATGATGTTATTTTTCATAATGTACCATGGATCGTAATGATACAGCCAGATATTTACAATGAGGAAAATAAGAATTTCAACACCCTGCGACTTTGCAACTTCTTCCACTTAGAAATCATGGAGAATCATTTTGGGTGCATTTCCACTGTGAGAGACATGATCGGAAAAAAAACGAATTCGGAAATAACAATGTAGGAATTTTTAAAAATGTGTCTGTATGTTACTGCTGCAAATAAGTATTTGAACACCTCCACATGGTCTTGGGATTATCATTGTTTTGAGTTAAGGCCGTCTTCTTATTTTTGTTATAAATACTTGTTATTCCGGGCTGGCATAGTGGTTATAATGTCTGCCTTTTAATGTGGATGTCCAGTTTTGTATCCCAATCTAGGTAGAGTTTCCATGTTTTTCCTATGTCTGCATTTGTTCTCTGTGGTTTAACAATTCAGGTGAATATGCTGTTCCAAATTGCCCCTATAAAGTGTCGGTATGATTGTGTGTTTGTGTGCAGAGTTCGGAATGGCACTGTCACGTGTGCTATGCATCCTTGGCATGTGATCATAATTATTTCAATTAACTAACTCTTTTGTTTTAGCTTGTGTAAATTAGCTGTTGTTTTCTATTGGTTTTGGGACTTTATCAATAAATTCCGTCTCCTGGATTCATTCAGCACGCCTAGTGCGCTGCAACCCGTTTTTGACACCAGTTGTGAAAGGCATACTATACTAGGTGTATCTGTCCAGCGGCTAAAATGTTTTTCACTGGATGGTCATAAGGACTCTCTTCTGCGACCCTAGTAATGGATTAAGGGGTCAAAATATTAAGAAAACACGTTATTCCTTTAATTTGCTTCCTTGTCTTTTCCACAATATTTAACAGGGCATGGTGTGATCTCAATTGTACATAATTTTTTTTTCTCCCAGAAGAATGAATGCAAATAAGGTGACTATAGTATTGAAAAGGAAAGTCAAACAAGCTGATAATTCAGACAATCAATAGCAAAGAGTTGATTCAGAAGACAATTATATCTTTATTTATACAGAATTTTGATGCCCATGTTAAACTTTAAATTAAAGATTTTTTTAATATAAAATTCTCCATCTCACCTCAAAATGCAGAGTGTCTACAAAGAGGTTTAACCCATGGGATATTCAAATGGGAATCCCCACCGCTTATAGGCAAACTTGCTAACCACTAAGCCACCGTACTGCCCGTTTTACAGCACTACCAGATCTTTATTCGCTTGATGATATAATGTCTATGATTTTGTAGATTGGGATTAAAAAAAAATAAATAAAATGAAGGATTATCTTTCATAAAACTGTTTTACACAAATCTTACTGTTGAAAACTGACATTTGATATATATTTTAATAATTATGTAAGAAGACTTTAGATAAGATTGAATCTTTAATTGGTGGGGTGCTCCATGAAATGGCTGTTTGCTAGAATATGTACTTAGTAAATAACAAAAATAAATGATGTTAATTAAAGTACAATTAAAACCAGATTACTTAAAATGTTTTGCCACAAAAGGAAACCTCTAGCATTTTTACAATTGGGAGCAGTTTATTTTAACATGTAGTTTATTGCAAAGTGACTCATTTAGCTGAGAAACAGGAGTTTAATATTTGACAAAAAATATTAAAATATTGTGATGCAAATGTTTGATGAATTGGAATTGTGACTACTTTGGTAGCCAAAATTTTTTTCTATTTTTTGTAACTTGGAAGCTTTTGTACAACTTGTTATTGTAATATGTGTGATATTCATAAAGTTATAATTAGTAATACGAACAATTAGTGTGGATTTAGATGCGAAGTTAAAAGCTGTTTGTTAAATTTAATGCAAATGAAAATTATTTTGCTTGCTAACACTGCACCATACAGATAAGCAAATAAAAAGGTCAAAAAAATAAATAAATAAATAAAAAAAAATAAGAAAGGTCATTCTGTATCATTTAATGTGTGGGCCATTTTGGTGTGATAAATGCTTTGGGAGCAATTTATTCAAAAAAGGAATTTGGATGCAATGTGTATCTATCATACTATTATATAGAATTATAGTTATAATTTATCATTATATATATATATATTGTAAGAAGCGCACGGCGCTCCTTCTCTTTGTGTTTGCCCTTGTTCAGTTAATTAACTCCAATTTGTGCTGTATTTAGTTAATTAACTGTTCCCGTTTTGCATTAGTTTACGTTCGTCATGTGACAGAGACTCTTTCGTTATTTATGCTTGCCCCTTCCGTCTAGTCTCTGTCGGTGAATGTCTTTTGTTCTGTGTAGCGTTCGCGTGTCGTCTCGTTCCCTGTGTCTGCGTGGTCCGCGACACTCGTTAATAAATTTTTTATTTTACCCTTACCTGGCAACCCGCTCCTTTTCAGCTCCTTTTGGCTCAGACACGCCCGCGTCACACCACGAGTGCGTGCTGGTGGCCGAAACGGGAAGCTCGCACGGAGGGGAGCCACCGTAAGCTCGCACTGAGGGGAGCTGGAAGGAGCAGGATCCAGGTGAGGGTGCAAAATGGCGTTTATTAGAACAGAGATAAACGCTGCTTACATAAACACAAACCAAACACGCAACACGGGACATATTAATTGAGACGCGTCGAAGACAGACCTAAACTGAAGAGAATATAAACCAAAAGCCCTAATCATGTGATAACAAAGAAACCAATGAAACAGGACACAAAATAAGGCAGGTGAGACCAGCGCACCTGACACACAGAAGGTGTTGTTTATTTGGGTAGGTTGTTAATGCTGAATAATGTAAATGGAAAATAAAAACTGGTGATCATAAAAAGAATTCATGTCCAAAACAGAAAAAGATATTGTGGAAAACCAGGGGAAGAAAGAACCTGAGATAATATAAAAATTCTAGCTGTATATGGAGTTTTCTATTTTTTTTTTTTTTTGGTAATATATTTGTTGTAAATATGTTGTATATTTTGGTTGTGTATTGTTCTTGAATTTAATAAAAAATGTTAATCATAAAAAAGCGTCAGGGCACACCGTTACACTGTAACTTTCTCACTTTGCGAGGGACAGAGGTTCACATGCCTTTAGTAGAGGGTGTGTGGTACGCAATGCAGAGATAATAATTTTTTTTTTTTCTAGGGACAGTTTTCTCCTTTTTGGTTTGTTGTTTTTTGTTTCAGCCTTGTAAAACCTGCCGCTACAGCAGCTGAGGGTAACTTCTCTCTCCCACTCTCTTTTCAGTGTGTGTGTGTTTGAGAGTGTCTGTGTTTGATACTTCAGAACGCTGTGTGTGTGCAGGACTCACACTCCTTTATGTCCCCACATACACTTTAACCTCGCACCGTAGTGTGCACACGTGGTTCCATATCTACAAAGGAACCGCGCAGGCATGCGCTGTCTGTTTAAAGTCGTTTCCTAGTTGAATATCCTGAGCATTGTTTGCATCTTACTTTACGCTGATAGTGTCAGAACAGCCTTTTGTTGTTTCAGTTTTGAGTTTAATTTCATTTATTTTTCTTAGCCAGATTATACTAGCAGCATTCTTAGTTTAAAATTTGAGGTTTTATTTTAGTTTTTTTCATCTATCTATCTAGGGGTTTTATGTATAAGTACAGTGTCAGCTTGCAGTCCTCCCAACTGAGCAGCATATAGCATCAGTGATTTCAGTGCCCAACATCCTCAGTTTGAGGCCCTTAAAGCGAGACGCAGCAACTGCTTTGTCTGTATATTGCCTAATCCGTAAACCCCACATAACAGGATCCTATAATTCTGTCCAGGCTGATATCAAACCTTACTTTTCTCTCTAAAATCTTAGAAAATGTGTTAAACCAACTGAATCACCATCTTCTAAATAATATCATTCATGAAGTTTATCAGTCAGGTTTCAGGTCTCACCATAGCACCGAGACAGCATTAATAAAAGTAGTTAATGATTTATGATTGTCCTCTGATGATAACCAGATCTCTACCCTTGTCTTATTATATCTTGTCTTATAATTTTGACACCATAGATCATAGCGTCTTACTGGATAAATTAAAAAACACTGTGGGTGTTGCAGGATCTGCACTCCAGTGGTTTAAATCCTATCTGACAGGCCGACAGTTCGTACACCAACCTTTGTTTAGTAGACGCACAAGCTGCCACCTCAGGCTTTTCCCGACTGTTGGTTGCGGCCCGCTTGGTCTGCCGGGCAGCTGGAATGCAGAGTCTGGAATGTGTTCTTGAAGCACCCCAGTAAATTTAATAATACTTATTATGCATGAAAGGCTAAACACATTTAACAAGCAATAATGCCACATAAAAAAGTTCACTACATGAATACATCTGCCTTTTTACTTTATTTCTAGATTTTAATCTTATTGCTTATTCACTGCAAAATTTATGACAATAACTAAATTAAATAGATCATAAAGACAATAAAGCACTGGATGTTAAAACAGTTAATACTACTGAAAAAAAATATCTCCAGAGTTTCTTGCTACGATATTCTATCCAGAGTTTACCTTTATTAATATTCTTTACATCCCTGATCATTTACATAAAACTTAAAATCTATTGCACTCTATCATAAATGTCTACACATGTTCATATATAATGTAATTATTGGTTTCTCACCCAATTATATATTATTCCATGCATACCCTGGTTAAAACTTATTGCTCCTGATTTCTTGCTCAACCACTTGCTGACATTCATTTTCTAGCACCACAAGAGTTAATCAGGTTTGATGTCTACGCTTAATTAGACAGAGCCCTGTGGTTATCTCTGAGATTAACTTAGTGTGCTTCAGAACATGTGTACATGCTTATTTTAATAATTTCTAGTGTAAAATGAGAATGTCCGTATCTCTTTTTCTGAATCTTAATCACTATCAATTACATTCACTCTTTGACAGCCTCCTTCAGGCACCGGTCTGTGGCATCACTGCAATTGTGCCTGTGCTTGTGCTGACGCACGCTTTTTTTCTGGATTTCAGTGGACTTCAGATTGTTGTTCCACAGCCTGCGCAGACGTGTGTAAAAGACTTTGCGCAGTTTCTGACGAGTGAATGCATAAAGCAACGGGTGCAATACAACTGTCCAATAAGCAAGAACTAGAAAGCAGACCCTCAAGTGCTCCAACCAATCAGATGGCCCAGTAGCTAGCCACAAAATAGGTGTCATGGACAAAGGCGCCCAGCACAGAAAGAAAGAAAGGACAATTATGACTGACATTCGGAAGACACGCTTTTGCCGCTCCCTGCGGTCTCTGTGACGTCTCACCGCCCGGCGCAACGTCAGTATGGCTGACACTGAAGCCCCCACTCCAACACTGTGTTGAACATGACAAGGGATGGGACTTAGGGCTGCACTTATAGATGTGGCCAAAGTTATGGTGGGAACTGATGGGCTAGTGACAAGAGGTGAAGCAACTGAGGAAACAGATGTGGCAGGGTTACTTGGTGAAGCTATTGTGGAGGCGGATGGGCTGGGGTTAATTGGTGTGTTTGATAAAGGTAGGTTAAAGTTTAGATGTGTGTTTATTGGTGATATAGTAGGGTTTACAGATGTATTTGTGGTAGACGATGCTGGTGCCAAAGGTAAACCTATTGTGGAATTAGAACTAAAAGGTGTGGTTAAAATAGACCCTGTAGGGTTTGGACTTAGTGGCGTGTGCACTGATGGATTGGTCTCTGTAGTTACAGTGACTGTGGTAATAGTGTCTGAGGCCATAAGTGGACCTGTGGAAATAGGAGCAGGTGAGAAGGGTGCATGTGTCACATGATCAGGACACGTTGCTGTTTTTTTATGCCATTTACAGGGGCGTCGGACAAGTTGCATGGTTTCTCGTTGAGCTCTGGCTGGATGCCCAATGCGGATGTGAAGGGCCTGCATTATACGAGAGTAGGTAAACAGCATCACAGCCAGTGAACAAAGGAAGATGGGAACCTGCAGCAAGAGATGAGCTTGAAGTGTTCCCACCAGTTTAGAACATAACAACGTACTATTAGAATGGACAGCTGTATCTGTAAACTCAGAGTCAAGCCCTGCCTCCATGAATGGTAAAAGAGGTACAGCAAGAGTTACTATCCACACTCCAGATAATAAAATGGCTGCTCTCGTTGGAGTAAGAAGACGATTAGCTGGGCGAACACTGATGTCGTAGCGGTCAAGGCTAATAAGTAGCAGATTTAATGCAGTTCCCACACTGGCAAATGTGGCTGCTGCTTCATGAAAACAGCAGAGCAGGGTGTGGTGGTGGTTGTTATGTCCTCCTAGGAGAAGGATTGTGGCTGTGATGGGCAGGCACAGCAGGCAGAGCAACAGGTCAAGCATGTGCAGGCTGAGTGTGACAGCATGGCTAACAGACTCTACAAGGCTGCAGTGACCACAGTACAGAACCAATACAGTCAGGTTCCCACCCACTCCAAGCAGCAGTTCCAACAGTAGCACAGCGCTCGCCGTTGCCCGAAAACCAAGCCATGCCTCCTCCTCTTCTGCAAGCCCTGCTCCATTGCTTGCTTGCAGAATTCCCTCAGAAATGCTGACATCCGTTTCCATGGAAGCTGCTTTGGAAAGTTAAACACATTGCCAGCCCGATCCAGCGTTCCTGCCCCACTCACTCATCTGAGTCCGCTATACAGGCCTGAAAAAGAAACATGAATAATGGTTTTAATGACAAAACAAATCCATTGGAGATCTTTCAAAGTCGAATGTTTTAGTGGGAAGGTTATGGTACAATGGTTTTGCAATAATACAGTGTCGTAGAAATTTGTGACAAAGGCCTCAGAGTCAAAAGTCAGAGTGAAGAACAACAGCTTTATTGAAAGAGATAGTCAATTCTGCAGCTTTGACAATCCGCTCTGCCTTCAGAGTCGGACGGTAGACTTTTATACCTGATGGGA
>JAOUQT010081161.1:0-10039 GCA_025769995.1 Xyliphius kryptos
CCGCCCTGCCCCACGCCAGCCGACCTGCCCCCGCATATCGCCCGCCCTGCCCCACGCCAGCCGACCTGCCCCCGGAATTCCGCCCGCTGTAGGCCACCTGCTTTGCATCCTTTCCTCTACCCGGGCACCAATTGTTCCTTTGTACCGTATTTTTAGCGATGTGCAAAATATTTTAAATATTGGAGCTATTACAAAAAATAATTATGCAAACTTTGTCTTCTCCAGTCAGCTTTACTTCACAATAGCGCCCCCTTTGTGGTATAACAACACTTTAGTCAGTGCATTTTACTCAAACTTTAAAAAGAAAACCACTGTATTTAGTCACTTTTAGATTTTATTGAAACGTTACAGAAAGAAATCGATTACAAGGCTGCACCTGATGACTTTGTGAAATGCTGGATCACATTATGGGATCAACATCAAACAATTTCCCACACTGCAGTCGCAAAGTGAGCAACAACATACAGTCTGCATATGATCCTCTGTGTAGTTTTAAAAACAAGCAGTAAAAAAAAAAACAAAAAAAAAGTCCAAGCGCTCAGTATATCTATAGAAGGGGGTGCGACCCAGGGGACGAGGTGGGCCGAGGAGAAAGGGGGGGGCAAGCAGGGTGAAGGTCGGATCAGGTTGAACTAAAGAGACTTAAGAGGAAGGGGAGGAAAAAAAATAAAAAATAAACACTGAATGGTCCAAGCTAACATTTAAAACGAACCTAAAATCCTAAAAGCAAAAAAAAAATAAGAATTTGTACACAGTTGCTCGAAGTTCAGACCTCTGCCGGCTGTCCTGTAAAGAAACCGCAAAAACGAGAGGCGAAGTGCGAGTCCATTTACAGAGGAAGGTTAGCCAACGACGGTTCAAAGAGCCCCCTTTAGTTTCCCTGGAGACAGCTTCGTATCACATTTAGAGGAGGAGGAGGAGAGAGGAAGAATCAGCTAACGCTTGGTTTAGTCCATTTGAGCAGAAAAAAACAAACGGAAGGAAAAAAAAAAAAAAAAAAAAAGATAATTTACAAGATTGTTCGTTTCTCTGAGTCACCACAAGACATGAAAGAAACGAGGAACAAGCAAAAAAAATAAAACAAAAAGGCAGGACAGGAGGTTGTGGGGTAACGTGGGCGTGGCCTGTGGACTCACCAAATCTCTTCATTGTGCCTGAAAAGGAAAGAAAGTCACGTTAAAAAGGAAAGAAACAAAACACAAGTCTAAATCTGTGTGTGTGTGTGTACCTGCTGGCCCTGCTGTGTAGCTGCAGGCTGTCCGGGATTCTGTGGGTTTTGGCCGTAATAAGCCGCTTGTTGTCTGTAGTACTCGGCCCAGGCAGCGCTGTAGTCCGTTTGTCCCGCCGCGCCCGCCGCAGCCGGGGAACCGCCTGCTGCTGGAGTCGCCGAAGAAGCAGCGGCGGCACCACCACCGGCGCCACCTCCTGTTTGAGCTAAACACAGACACACACTCAATATAAAAGCCTATGGAACTCAGACTGAGGAGGAAAAAAAAAAAAAAAAAAAAAATTTTTTTTGGGTGCGTCCTTTACCTATTTTCTTGTAATACTCCTCCCAGGCCTTGGTGTAGTCAGGCTGGCCGCCCGCGCTCGGAGCTGCTGGACTCTGGTCGGGGGCTCCAGGAGCGGGGGCAGGAGCGGCCGGCTGCCCGCTGGGGGCACCGGGGCCGGGCATGGGGCCCGGTGCGGGTTGTTGGTAATACTGAGCGTAGTATGCTGCCCAGGCGGCGCTGTGATCGGCTGCAGCTTTACCTAAAACCCACAGAGAACCCGGTTCAGAGGCAGAACTACATTTAAAGTTCTAAATGCAGTGAATGGACTCAGAATAGGTGGGTGGTGCTTACTGGGATCGTGGGGTGCAGGCGGCTGCCACTGTTGGTAAGTGTTTCCCCAACCCTGAGGGGGGTACTGACCACCTGGGGGACCGGCGCTGTGGAAACATCATGTTAAATAGCTGTACAGTGTTCACCAGGATTAGGATGCTTAAGTTAGTGTATGGACGAGTTCTGATAGAAACAGGTACTGACTGTGGGGGGGCTCCAGGAGGACCAGGCTGATATGGGTTGGGGTTGTAGGGGCCCATCGGGCCAGCTGGACCAGGACCACCGGGACCACCCGGGCCTCCAGGTCCTCCTGGACCAGGTCCCACAGGACACAAGGGACCCTACAAAGTGAGAAAGGCAGAGATCAGGATCTGTTCACACAAGAAACAATAAATCAGGTCACATATTTGAAACTTTAGAAATAAAAAACTGAAAAGTGGGGCATGCAAGATGATTCTGCCCCCTTGTGTCAATACTTTGTAGCTCCACCTTTTGTTGCGATCACAGCTGCAAGTCACTTTGGGTTTTGTCTTCATCAGTTTTGCATATTGACAAACTGAATTTTGCCCGTTTGTCCTACTAAACAGCTGGAGGTCAGTGAGGTTGGATGGAGAGTGTTTGAACAGCAGGTTTTAGATCTTTCCACAGATTCTTGATTGGATTCAGGTCTGGACTTTGACTCGACCACTCTAACACCTGGATATGTTTATTTATGAACCATTCTATTGTATATGTTGCTTTGCGTTTTGGATCTTTGTCTTGTTGGAAGATAAATCTCTGTCCCAGTCTTCTGCAGACTCCAACATGTTTTCTTCCAGAATGCTCCTGTATTCCATCTTCATCAGTTTTAACCATCTTCTCGGTCCTTGACAAAGAAAAACAGGCCCAAACCATGATGCTGCCACCACCATGTTTGACAGTGGGGACGGTGTGTTCAGGGTGATGAGCTGTGATTTTGGTTTTATCAGATCAGAGCACCTTCTTCCACGTTTGGTGTCTCTCCCAGGTGGCTTGTGGCAAACTTTAAATGAGACTTTATTATAGATATCTTTGAGAAATAGCTTTCTTCTTGCCACTCTTCCATAAAGGTCAGATTTGTGCAGTGTACAACTGATTGTTGCCCTATGGACAGAGTCTCCCACCTCAGCTGTTCATGATCATGGGCCTTTTGGCTGCATCGCTGAACAGTCTTCTTGTTTGAGGTGAAAGTTTAGAGGAATGGTGGGTCTTGGTAGATCTGCAGTGGTCTGATACTCCTTCAGTATGATCACTTGCACAGAGCTCCTTCAGATGTTTGAAGTTTGGGAAATCTTTATGTATCCAAATCCAGCTTTAAACTTTTCTACAACAGTATTTCAGAACTGGCTGGTGTGTTCCTTGGTCTTCATGATGCTCTCTGCGCTTTAAACAGAACTGTGAGATGATCACTGAGCAGGTGCATTATACAGAGAGTTGATTACACACAGGTGGATTCTATAGATCAATCATTCAGATCAACATTGGATCAATTCAGAGATCCTCACTGAACTTCTGGAGTGAGTTTGCTGCACTCAAAATAAAGGGGGCTGAATATTGCACGCCCCACTTTTCGGTTTTTAATTTCTTAAGTTTTGAAGTTCCAATAAATTCCATTCCACTTCGCAATTGTGTTCCACTTGTTTATACTTTACAAAAAAGAAAAAAAAAATGATATATTCATGTTTGAAGCCTGAAAGGTTGAAAAGTTCAAGGGGGCCAAATACTTTAAGGCACTCTGAACTCCAAGCGTCTCAATGTCTGAAGCCGTATGAGATGAACATGAGGTCAGTACCTCGATCTTGTCCTCGATGAGCTGCTTGGCGTGGTCGATCTGCGGCGGTGACCCTCGGATGATAAACAGTTTGAAGTTGGGGTCTCCGTTCGGCGGCGGTTGGCGTGAGATTTCCACAAAGGCGCCCGTCTGTTGGTTGATGGCTTTGACGTTCTCGCCTCCCCGGCCGATCACCAGGCCGCATTTGTGGGCGGGGATAGAAAAGGTCATCTCACCCCCGGGGGGACCCCAATTACCTGGACCACCACGTCCCCTGCCACGTCCACCCGGTGGCATACCAGTGCCAGGAGGGCCAGGGGGTCCCTGAGAAGCAAACATCAAGGTAAGTTTGTGACGTCAGCGTTTACATTACAGAATAAACCCCGTAACGCTTCTCACCGCGCCACCCTCCTCTCGGTCGCGGATGCTCTGCAGGAGGTCTGTGATGATGCTGGCGGCGTGCTCACAGCGATCCGGCGGACCCATGATGTGAGCGATTTTGTCCGGCCCGGTACCGTCATCTTTTTATTAGAAAAAAAAACAAACAAACAAACAAAAAAAAAAAGACAATTAAATTAGAACAGATATCGCAGACGGAGCGAGAGAGAGATCAGCAGAGCAAGAAAGAGACCAACCTGGTTTAAACTGTATCCTGACTCCAGCGTCATTCTGAATCTTCTTGATCATCTCTCCACTCCGGCCAATCACAACACCCACAGAGTGGCGAGGCACAGGCACCTGACCAATCAGAGTCAAAGATGAACACTTGGGGTTTTTCCTGATTGGCTGCAGTGAGACTGGAGGCGGGACGTGGGGACCATGCAGGGCTACTAATTCCAGTCTCTATAGTAACGTCTATACGTAAAGGATGTATGATCTCAGGATACACAGCTTAATCAGACAATGCTAAACCTCATACCTCTATACCTCCTCCACCGCCTCCTCCTCCTCCACCTCCCATACGTGTGCCGTACTCATTCCGGTCTCCAAACTGATCCCTCTCCCTCAGGATCTCCTGCACCATCTCCCGGGCTTGCTGAAAGAAAATAGACAAAACAAAGAAAGTGAGCGACAGACAGGAGAGACCAGAGCGTGAGACTGGACTGTTCACTCTGCTACACACCTGTACTTTGTAAGGGTCTCCGATTATACGAAGGGGTTTGTCCATGTTCGGACCCTGAGACGGATCCTGGATCAAAATCATCTTGACACCAGCGCGCTCCTGCACACACACACACACACACACAGGAACATGAGCCTTTTGATTGGATAATAAACCTGCAACTAATATATTAACAAAAGCACTGTGATGTTACCTGGAGCTGTTTAATGGTTTCTCCACCTTTGCCGATGACGAGGCCGGCTTTTCCAGCAGGAATGATCATCTCCTGCATGTGGCCACTCCCATTTGCCTCGTGAAATGAAGTGGGCGGAGTTCCTTTGCCCCGAGCCACGATATCATCCAACAACATTTTGGCTTTTCTGCACAAACATGAAAGTTTGGGATCAGATTAAGTTCACAATCAGTTCCCTCCCTCGCTGCACATCTCTCGCCCTCCTGCTCATCCCGTCTCCGTTTCTTCTTTCCCTCCCTCACCCCCAATTGAGGTGTTAGAGCACTCAAAGGGAATGGGTCAGACTTACTGGATGGAGTCAGCAGAGCCAGTTAAGGACACGGTTCGATCAGGTAAACCTCCACTGTCTACAAAACAGGACACAGTTACTCAGCACCTCACGCTCCTGCCGCACGCACTATTGGAAGTTCTGTTAAAACCAGCAACATCAACATTCTGTACCTGGTGCGATCTGAACTTTACACCCCGACTCCTGCTGGATCTTGTTGATCTGTTCACCACCTCGACCAATGACTGCAAGGAAGAGAGCCAATCAGATCACTCTAAAAGACATAGAAGTCATTCCGGTGTGCGTTGTACTTACTGAGGCCCACCATGCCGTCAGGGACTCTGTAATCCTCCGTTACAGCGGAAGGTCGGCCGCTGAGGACAGGAAGAGTGAATGAGGCCCTGTTCACATCAGAATACTTACACTAACAGTAAATACTTTAATTTTCTCACTCTGAAGACTTAAGTGATTCAGGTACCAACTCAAAAAACCCATTAATATGCAGCCATTTAAACATTTTACATTAAAAAGCTCTTTACGAGGATAAAAGCAACACTATACAACATACGTACAACATATAATAAAACATACGTACCTCTGCTGAGAGAGAGCAGCCAGCTGAGCCCCAATCGCTGTAAACAAACACACACACACACACACACACACACACACACAAGATGACCGATCTGGGGGGTCATTTCTCCACACAAACATTAGCGTTACAGAATCTGATACCTGATGCTGATTAACAACAAAGAGAAAGAACTGCCTTCATTTGAATTAACCATCCACAGATACGATCTGACGCAACAGGTGCCGACCGACAACGTTAGCCACGGAACAGCACACACGCTGGGATTTTAAACACAAAAAAAAACCCCTTTTTTTTTTTTTTTTTTTTTTAAATAGTTGGCATTAAGCTTTTGATTTTAAATAAAAACTTAAGTGTTTATTGCATCAGCCGGAGTTTGTTCGATGATCATGATGATATTTGGGGTTTATTGCCAGGTCAGCACAACTACAGCAAGCCACATTTCAAGTTAATATGTACTCTGGTATTTCTTTTAGTTTATAAGGTGTACTAGCGGCACTGGCTTGTCAAAAATATTTGCCGTTTGGACGCAAGTGTTGTAGTTGCTGAAGGGAAGTACGTCTGGGTAAAAGTCTTGTTGCTATTTTGATAATAAACAGAGCTCTTTTCACAAGATGATTAATGATAATGATGATGATTTAATAGCGATTCTTCAAGACAACGATTCAATTGTTTTCAATACCCAAGAAATCATGATCTAAAACTATTAAAATACGATTCAACATGCATTTTCTTCTTTTACATTAAATTTATTGAGTTTAAAAAAAGCCTTTTATTCAGATACAGAAACTGTTATTTACACAATGTTTATCACACACTATGGCAGATATGATCTGTTACTGCACAAAAAGAGTCAAAAGAGTCAAATCAGATCAACTGTAACACTTACAGTGCATGTCTATTCACTATTAAATATATTATAGTTAAAAAAACTGACCCAGACAGTCAAACATTTTGATGTAGGGAATGTAAACACAGCTGAAAAAATAGCGGGAACACTTAAAGAACACAATGTAAACACAATGTTCGGAAGCAACACTAATTGCGAATCAATTGCACTTGTTGTGTAAATGGAACAATTCATCAGTTGTGTCTTTGGTTTGATTTCTTGGGATTTGTTGCTGAGTTGGGAGTTCCATTTTGTGTTTATCAGGGTTTTTATGAAAAACAAATCCAAACTTATAATAAACCAATTCTGCATCATAAAGGGTTGTGGTAGCTCAGTGGTTAAGGTGATGGGCCAACACAAAAGGTTGGGGGTTCAAATCTCAGGTCCACTGAAGTTACCAATGTGGATCCTTGAACAAGGCCTTTAACCCTCATTGACCCCAGGATTCTGTATGTGACCCTGTGTTCTGACCCCAACTACTGAGTGGGATACTTGAAAGTCACTTTGGTCATTTAGAAAATGCTTTTGTTCAAATGTTCCCATGATTAATGTGTTCAAGAAAGAAAAACAAACAATGCAATATGCAGTACAGTGGCTGAATAGGAGAGAGAGACTCACACAAAGTTGAAGTGTTGTCCCGGTCAATCTGAGGAGCCATTCTCTTACTCTCTGGCTGATCTAAAGAAAAGAAAAAAACTATTACATGCTGCATCATCTTCTGGATGTTGTGCAGGAATGCAGCGCTACAGCCAGGACATGTGTGTATGCATGTACATATATATACACACATACCTCCATCCTCCAGCGATCGCTTTTGTGTGAATGCGTAACTCTCTGCCCCACCGTTGTTGCTCACAGTGCCACCTCCAACATCTCCACCGATTTTCGCTGCAATCTACAGAAGCACAGAAACATTGAAAGTTAAACATCTGCGCTCCGACGCAGTCACAGTCTCTTCAGCATCCCTCTTTGGACAGACGAGAGTCACAGAAACATCCACCACCGTTCTCTTAAAAGAGCCCTAACGTCAGAACTACACAGCCACCCCAGCGGTCAGGAACAACGGAACAACCGGGCACACGACGATTAAACTTTATGGAAAGGGTTTGAGGATGGTGAGGTGAGCCCAACTACTTCTATTTTCTTTACAGGTCTTGAGTTTTCTTATGGCATCGTTCACTGAGAGCTTCATTATGAATGTGGCAGAAACCAGCAGCTGACCTTCTGCGTGCTCATCTATATGATAAAACTACATGGAGCTACTCTGCTACTGCTGATCATTCTGCTCTTCATCTAAACTAAGTGTCATGTAGATCTTCAGGAACCAGGATCACTGATACAAAGAAAACATTAAAGTTTCATTTCAACAGCTCAGCGTTTGAAAAACAGGACCATTAACTACAGAAGGGTTCAACCCACAGCTCTGATAACATGCCACATTGAGACCTTGACCCATAACTGCTGGAAACCATCATTCCATCATCAGCCGTTCCATACAGCAGAACTGTAATCTGAGAGATTAAATATGCACGTTATTGGAATGGATTTCAGGAAGGTAAACTTGGTACATTGGAATGAATAAAACTGCATGGACTACCTGTTCCATCCCATAATGCATCATTCAGGTAGAAACTTATTTTGTAAATAAAGCTAAAAACAAAAATGCAGGACCTATTATTTACTTAACGTTGAATACTTCTCTTCAAAACACAATATGGGAGTTTGAAAAATGCTAGAAACTGTTACTGAACCATTATCTGTAACGATGCTTGTAAATGGAAACGGACGTTAAAGTGAAATATTTACCATCTTAGCTCCGAAAACTTATTCGAATGTATAAAAAACAGAAAGTGCTCGGACAAACTTTTAACATATATAAAGTAGAGCAGTTTCTTAGTAACGAGGCAACAAGGAACCACGCTTGCTGCTCGATAGCATGGACAGCTAGCTTAGCATCACAAACAGAAAGCCCAAATAAAGGTCTAATTAAAAGCCACGCGTGGAAAGAGTTTACTTTTAAAGTAGTAAAGCGGGTGATGAAATTCAGCCAAATTACTAATTAAATGCCTGCAACATGTAAAAAAAAAATACAGATTATACTGCCTCGAGTCAGCGTTACCCCTGCCATGGCCGCGTCTTCAACCACCAACAAAGTGCTCGAAACAACGCTACGCCGCCGCGCGTAGTGCACCTCATTCTCTACGCTACGCAATGTAGTTGCATGCGAATTGGATGCGGCCGTCGTTAGCCGACTGAGGGCGAGCATGACGACTAGGCCTGTTCTTAGCGAGCTTCTGTTAAATAGAAGGCGGTTACGAAAAAGCATCAAACCGTTAGGCTGCGTCTTTATACGGTGTGTGTGTGTGACTAAAACGCGGAACCTCGGCGACCGTGGAGCACACGGTGGTCCGTCCCTTAGGTTTCCGTAGGCCGCCCGCTAACTCTGACCTGCCGGGCACGCTGCACCGCGTCTGCGAACGCGTCCTTCTTGATCCCGCCTGCTCCCCCGGCTCCCGGAGGCGGCACCGAGCTGTACTCCGACATGCTGTCCACGTAAAGCCGAAATCCGTGCAGCGAGAACCGTGGAGACCTCGATCGGGAAGACGTGAGCCGGAGCGGGAAGCCGAAAGAAAAGGTATCGCGGTGCACCCGGCGGAGCTAAAATCGCTTTCTGATTGGCCCTCGTTTCGGCGTTCTTCTTGAAACAGCCAACCAGAGTGAAACAGAAGGGCGGGCACACGGTTTCTAGTCAGACGATTGGCCACATCTTTCTGGGTCGTTAAAAAGAGGAGGTTAGGCTTTATCTCAAACAGCTATATGAGAATAAAGAAGGCCCTACGTAGTGCACGATCAAGCCGTGAATTACACCCCGGACATGTCTAAACCTGTAGTGTGCCAAGTAGTAAATACAATACGACCGTAAAGCAACGGCGCCACGGTGTGATGGGTCTGTCGTCCTCTAATCAGTGTTTTGTTTAACATAAATAATAGTATTTTAATGTATTATCTTTATTTAAATGTTTAATTAAATGTGCCACTTCGTTATTCGCTCAAGATTTCTACTAAAATCACAATTTAAGGCGTCAGCCATAAAACACGTTTTATTTGCATAAAAAAGGTTGTAATAGGACTAAGGGTTGATTTGCAGCGTTCTTTATCATAAAAAAATTGGGGGGTAGGGGGTGGGGAGATTGAGTTCCCCATGCCCATCCAGGGGAGAACGTTTCAGGCGCTGGGCAGATACACCCAGGACAGGGTGCCAAACTATCACTGGGCACACACCCACTCACTCAGACACACACACACACACACACAATACGGGG
>JAOUQT010081172.1:0-10039 GCA_025769995.1 Xyliphius kryptos
GTAGCATGAGGCGGTGTCTACAACCCACACAAGTTGCTCAGGTAGTGCAGCTTCTTCAGGATGGCACATCAATGCCAATGTTAACCAGACTATAAAACCCCAGTCACTGAAAAACGACAGGTTCATTATTCTTATTAGCTACGAACAGCCCACCATTGATGCTTCCACACTAATTGGTCCATGACAAATTTAATGTCAGCATAGAAATGAATGACTGTATATGAAATAAACAGCTGGTCTTTCATTCATCCAGCTGGCTCTGCCCCTACAGGCTGTTTATAAACGGTCTGTTAGGAAAATGTTTTTTTTCTTCATCTTTTACTGCTGAAACAATGATTGGCATATTGTAATCTAGCAAAACAGCCACATAAAAAGCCTTTCTACTTGACAGCAGGCGATGGAAAAAAGGCATCTTGCATCTGTGGTAGCGAGTCTGTGCTGCCAAACACAGAGCCAGGAACATACGCATAGTTTATGGTCAGGAAGGTTGAATCACAGCACTGTTTTTGGCAGCGCCTTGGCAGTGACTCGACATCACTACAAGTGATGCCATTCTAAGCGCTCGGCGTTAATGTGAGGCGTACAGAGCCGGTCGGTTGCCTGTGCAAACCACACACGGCACACGCCTTTCCACCCCGACCAACCGCGTTGCTCGCTAGGAATGGCTGGAGAATCGAATGGATCCGGGTTCGTTTACCTGTGGAGTCAAACTCATGTGCCAGCGTTGTAGGAGTCTTGTCACTTTTGTCTGGGGGATGGTCTCGGCTGTGAATGCAAAAGGTTCTGCAAACAGAGAGAAAAGAGAGAGTCAACTTCTTTGTTTGGTTTAGCCGACAAACCAAAACACAAGGCAAATGTGTTAGCCCAGTCTAAGGGAGGGGTGGGTGTTGGGGCCTCCTAAACTTTGAAATCAACGTGTAGCATGTGGAGACCAGGGTGTGTGGTAAACAGCTCAGACATTTTTATGCTCTGCCTGTTGCCCAAGCCCTGCCCTAACCGTCTCTATGAAGGCTTACTGTTCCATGGTGCAGTAAGAGATGGACTTGCAGCAAATGAGGCCTTTGTGGTTGCCTGTGTTACTGAGAGTCTCTATACAGAAGTCGTTTGCCAAACAGCCTGCCATTTGTTCCTGTTTCTGAGCCAGGGCTTGCCATTAGGGGGGGCGGGAAAATCACTAGAATCAGCAACAGTGTCAAATGCATCAGTATGGAAGCATCCGCACGATGAGAACCACTGAATAACGCAAAGAAAGCTCAAACATGTCTTTGGAAACAAATATTTTTGTGAATATAAAAAGAAACATTAAAGCATTTAAAGCATAGGTATAGAAAAGAAGCTATAACACAATACAACAACAAAGGAGCTTCTAAAAACATTATACTAATCCATGTAAAGTTGGATTTTGGAAGATGTTGTCGTACAGTTTTACCCTTTAGTTTTGCATTTGTGTGATTCATTGTGAAACTACAGTTTCAATGGTCAGTCATTCAATGATGCGTACGCTGAAAGACTACCCCAAAAACCCAAAGCCTCTGAAGAACGTCTGGGGAGTGGTTGCTCAGTGGTTAGTGTTGGACTATCAATCAGAAGGTTGGGGGTTCAAATCCCAGGTCCTCTGCAATTACCAATGTGGGTTCTCCAGCAAGACCCTCAACCCTCATTGCACCAGGGTCCTGTTTCAACCCTGTGTTCTGACCCCAACCAAGTTGGGATACTTGTTAAGTTGCTTTGAATAAAAGCGTCTGCAAAATAACTTAATGTCTCGGGCGCTGGGCAGATACACCCAATCCATCGCTGGATACACTCACTCACACACACACACACACACACACACACACACACACACTATATAGGGCAATTTGGAGCATTCAATTTACCTTGAATCCATATTTTTGGAACAAGGACACCTGGAGAAAACCCACACAGACACGGGGAGGACATGGAAACGCCAACCAGATTGGGATTCGAACCGGGACTCCCCAGCGCTGAGAGGCGAACGTGCATGGAGGTGAGAGAAACATCGATCAGACTATCTCCCGCTCTCTGCGGCAGTCTGTGCACACAGTCTCACCCCCCTCCCCCGTACAAAGCTGGCTGCAACGGCATCCAGAAACTGCTGTGGGGGAGTGGCAGAGCTGCGACGCTAATCAGGGTTGATTAGCGCACCTGAAGCGGCTTTACCTAATGGCTGTGTGCCACCATTATTAGCAGCTAAATCACACGCCGCGGGGAGAAAGACCGACCAAGGAGCTGTTGGGACGGAGGACCCAGCAGGGCTACCGAAAGAACTGTAAACGCTCAGGATTCTGTATGTAGTCGTGTTGGGTCACTAATAAAGCCGGTCCTCATCCTTTCCACCCGCGACAATCAGTGTGTTTATCGCTCATAAAGCTTACAATTACATTGTATCTTGACATTTTCAGTTTAGATATGTATAATGAAGTACAGTGTACCTTGCATATAAACACCTTTTTGGCTCCATGATACTCATGTATTTATACTGAATTATATAAAGTTAGGAAATTCCACCCTTTTAATAGCGTTATATGAGGTTTCCAGAGGGTCAGAAATGAGGCTGATTAAAGCAACTTGGCCAGTTTAACAAGTTAAGTGAGATTCTGTAACATCCAGCATTGTAGTCTGCAGTGAGGGCCTGCTGTTGGGGACACAGAATCCTTTTGAGAGAAGCCTGCAGCTGCTGAATAGGCCATTTATGAGTGAGCATGCAATAAGTTCCATGGTGTTTCCCCCTAAGCCTGCAGGCTACACTGCACAAACGGAAAAGTAAGCATGGGAGAGCGGTGGGGCCAAAATCATATCTATTACGTGTGTTGGCCTCTGGTCTATGAATAATACAAGCTGATGGGGAACATTTGATGGAAAAAAAAACTCTAATTAAAGGGTTCCCTCTAATCAGCTATTTTCTCCAACATATAATATAAAAATGCTCTTAGTGGGATTCTAAAACGGAGAACCTTTCACAATAATTATATATTACTTGTGTGGCGATGAGTTAAATAAGACGATGTGAAAAATATAGATTGCCCCTCCCATCCTTCAGTGGACAAGCTGTTTATAGGACAGGATTTCCTCTTTCTGAAAGTCATACTATTCTATGTTTTATTTGGAAACCAGTTGTCTCTTGGCTCATCGTTGTTGTGGCTCATCTGGTTGATTGGAAAAGAAAAAAAAAAGAAAAATTGTCCATTATTTGTTTCATTTCACAATTCTTTTCTGCAGAAAAGAGCATGATAACTTGAAAGTTTAAAAGCAATTGTTTTTGAATGAGTTATGGTTTTGGAGCATTTTTACACGCCCGTTTCTTTGAAGTAATTAACACTCTTATTTGGTAAAACTTTTTCCAATTTCGTCTTCGTTAAAGTTTTCAGAAAGCAAAGCAGTAATGTGTGCTGGGACACATTTAGTCAGATGTCCTCCTTGCTGTTGATGTGCAAGTCATAGCGTGCCTTACAGCATTAACTTCCCACGGAGGACCTACCAGGGAACCCAATTCAAAATATGGGCCCTACTCCAATTGGGCACTTCCACACATCCCACAAACTTCAATGTTGGCAGGTATGTTCAGGATTGTTTCTACATTCATTGAGATATCAAAAAATCCAAAAAAAATTCCCATTGGTGGGCCCATTAGGGGACCCAATCCAAAATACGGGCCCTACTCTAGAGATTGGCACGTGGGTAGAGTCCAAGGGATGACGTAAGGCACTTGGCATAGTGATTGGTGCATGGGTTGAATGGAGGGGATGACGAGAGGCACTTGGCGTATAGTGAGCGCTGTATGGGTAGAGTGGAAGAGGATGACAAGAGGCCCTGTGTACAGTGATTGGTGCACGGGTAGAGTTCAAAAACAACTGCCTTTTAACTTTCACGTTGTTATTACGTTTAACGTATCAGAAACCTGCTCTTTCCTTTCTTTTAAATTGAACCAGATGGGTCACAGCAACGCGTAGCGGGTACAGCTAGTTGTTCCTATATATGTGTGTTTGTGTGCCCCGCAATTATTTGGCCCACTTCCCTGGATGGATCTCCTCAGTTCCCAAAATATTGTACTCTTAATGGACATGGGGATCCCCACATGACCTCAGGTGTTTATGTGGCCTTCAGATTAGCTCAAGAACAATGCGTAGAGAACTTCATGGAATGGGTTTCCATGGTCGAGCATCTGCATCCAAGCCATACATCACCAAGTGCAATGCAAAGCATTGGACGCAGCGGTGGAAAGCACGACGCCACTGGACTCTAGAGCAGTGGAGACGCATTCTCTGGAGTGATCCATCGCATTTCTCCAATGGTAATCTGATGGACGAGCCTGGGTTTGGCAGTTACAATGAGAACAGTACTTGTTTGACTGCATTGTGACGAGTGTAAAGTTTGGTGGAGGGGGGAATTATGGTGAGGGGTTGTTTTTTCAGGAGCTGGGCTTGACCCCTTAGTTCCAGTGAAAGGAACTGGCCCCTTCCTGGCCCCTTCCTCTTCCAACATGACTGTGCGCCAGTGCACAAAGCAAAGTCCATAAAGACATAGAGGACAGAGTCTGGTGTGGATGAACTTATCTGTCCTGATCTTAACCCGATAGGCTTTGGGATAAATTAGATCTGAGACTTAGAGCCAGGCCTTCTCGTCCAACAACAGTGTGTGGCCTCACAAATACGCTTCTGGAAGAATGATCAAAAATTACCATAAACACACTCCTAAACTTTGTGGACAGCCTTCCCAGAAGAGTTCTAGCTGCAAAGGGTGGATCGACGTCATATGAACCCTATGGATTAAGAATGGGATGCCACTTAATTCATATGTGAGTCAATGCAGGTGAGTATGTTCACAAGCAGTGTTGCTATTTAAACGACACAGAAGGAAGGCATAAAAAAAAACGGTTGGCAATATGTGTGGCACATGCGCTCAGGTATTTTATAACATGCATTTATTGTTTATTTTAATAAACTTCCCATATTATCATGATGAACCATTACTTTTGATTTCTTGATTTTCACACTCATTTATAATAAATACTTTTGCAAGATCCCAAAAAAGACACAAAAAAGTCATACATACCTCTGTAATATTTCTTGAGTTGTATAATGTATTATATATCACATACATAATGTATAGCCCATGATAATGGTTCTACGTAAAGCTTAATGAAGCATTTCCTTTTTGAAATACATTTTTCTAAGAACCTGATGATTCTCCTGCCCTTAGAAGGACGTATCCTTATCTCCAGCCCCCTGCCAGGGTGTCAGTCTTAAGCTATGTGGCCTGTTCTCGATGGTATGCTCTCGGTCCCCATGGTTCTCAAAGGTCAAGGATTCGAGTGAGCTGAGAGAGCCTGTGGAAGACCCAGTTCCCTCGTAGGAGTAAGTGTGTAGACAGTCAAAGGGAGGGACACAGGGGTCGTGATCAGCTTCACATAGACGCTCCACGATAAACTGTCGGAAAACTTCATCGTCTGGGCCGATGAGCTGCGAGTGGCACAGGGACATGCGAATGCTCGCCACCACTTCACTGCGCCACGCGGAGTCGTGCCGTCGTGAGTGGCGTCTAAGGGGCACAGGCTGGCTATAAATGTCTGAGTCCTGAAGAACTCTTCTCTCGGCGTAGTGTACAATTTTCTTTGAGTACTCTTCTGTGTGAAGCTCCTGAGCGGAGAGTTTGCTCTGCCGCCGCTGCTGCTTCCTGTATCTCCGTATAGCAAGTGTTATCAGAGAAAGAACTGAAAAGAGAGAGATTAAGGTCCTAAATATCATTAATTACAACCAACCAATACACAGTATATACACTCACTGGCATTTTTATTAGATACACCTCGTCTGTTCTAACGATCATATACAGGGTGGGCCATAAGAATGGATACAGCCTGATAAAATGGAAGTGGTTGCTTATTTCACCTAAGCGTTTGTGGCATATTAGTACATGGGAGGCTGGGTGATGCCCATGGTGGCCATCTGAAAAAGCTGGCATTTTGAATTCAATTTGCAATTAGAAAGGGGTCATGTGACACATCAAAAACATAGAGAATTGCACAAGAAAACCAACGGTGTAATCAATTGTAACGTAGCCTAATTCATTATCGAGTTATTGACAGATTTGTAACATGGAGCAACGACAGTAACCCACTAAAGCATGTGTTCAAATTGCTGCCTATTGTGTTAAATTGTCACTGCAATTTTTTTTACCCGCTCTTGATGCACCAAGCACAAGCCCGCAGAAGAAATGCTACACAGGCCTTCTGTATCCGTTGTTTCAGGTAGAATTGCTCCTTTATTGGCTCACTGTCGTTGCTCCGTGTCACAAACGTGTAAATAACTAATGAATAAAACTATGTTAAAAATGAGTACCCTATTGTTTTTCTTGTGCAATTTTCTATGTGTCTGATGTCACATGACCTCCTTCCTATTTAAAAAAGTAAAGTTGATCCAAAATGGCGGCTTCGCACATAGACGTCACCCAGCCTCAAATGTTCCCCCTCCCATGTACTAATATGCCACAACTGTAAGGTGATGATAGCAACCTTTTTCATTTTATGAGGATGTATCCATACTTATGGCCTACCCTGCAGATGAATTTTGTAGTTTTACATCTGATTCCCAACATACTTTGTTAGCCAACAGAGGTGGTATTAGGGTGGTGCATGATTGTCAAGACATAGTGGTAGTGTGTTTGTTGCGCTGGTATGAGTAGATTAGACACAGCAGTGCTGCTGGACAGAGAACAGTACAGCAACCAAAACGGTGTCTGATCCACTCGTACCATCATCCACCACCCTAATATCACCTGCTCAGGGGTCCTGATCATCAGAGAACAAGTAAAGCAGACTAAAAAAGCATGTAAAGAAACAGATGGACTACAGAATGAAACTACAAACTCTACCTATATGGTAAGTACAAAAACAATATTTTGTTCTAATAAATTGGCCAGTGAGTGGATGTACATTTATATATACAGTCATCTAAATTAATTAGTATGAGTAAGTATTTAAACAGGATTAAATGCGGTTCTTGGAAGCTAAAGAGGGTAAGGTGCTTAATTACTAAAATTATAAAGTAAAAGTATTAAAGAAATAAGGAACATATTTGTCTGCTGACGAGTTCCCGTTGACTGTTCACTACACAAACTCAGAACTGTTCTGGCCCACTTGCCGCACTGCTGTTGGCCACATGGGAACAAGATTAGAACCATCTAGCTATCAAAAGTTCCTACAAGGCTCCTTAACTTTGGAACATCCTTCAATTTTTTAAAGTTGATGAAAGACACATTAATTTACTTCATTTGTGGCCCTGTGCATAAGGGGTTAGCATGTTCCCCTCTCAGCGCTGGGGATCCAGGTTTGAATCCCCATCTGGGTGGACATGGAGGGAGGTCATACACTACTGAGCCTCATTTGAACTTGCTTTGAGGAATTTCCACTGAAGTTGGATCAGCCGGTCATTTAATTTTCCACTTTGATTTTGAGTATGATTCCAAATCCAGACGGAAATGGGATAATCATTTTGTTTTACATTTTGATCATTCTTGTTGTTTTGTTTTAAATGCATTTCACTATCTACTAAATAAAGATTTTCAACTGAAATATTTTATTAATTAAGATTTAGAATGTGTTATTTTAGTGTTCCCTTTATTTTTTGAGCAGTATCGAGAGGTTACTGTGTGTCCTGTTTAATGCAACAAGTGCACATAAAATTTATATTAGGCTCCCTTATTATGTGTGTTTGTTTGAATACTATCAGTCACTTCATTACAACGATTGTCCATTTTATCAGCTCCAAATAACATATTTGATGTACTTTGTAGTATTACAGTTTTAGAGACTGTAGTCTGTTTTTTTTTATAACGCTTTGTAAGTCTCTGCTCACCAAAATGGGACTATTTGGGTAGTGAATGATTCCCATCACTGCAGTGACACTGACATGGTGGTGGTGTTGTTGGAGTGTTGTATGCTTTGATATGAGTGGATTAGACACATCACTTTTGGTGTAGCTCTTCTGTTAATCATCTTCTTAATCATTATAGTTTACCCTAAACTTATTCATGTCAGGGCTCTGTGCAGACTAGTCCAAGCTGTTCATCTCCAAGCATGACTGACCAGGTTGAATACATGCAGTTAACGACATGATGAAGTGCATTATTTGACTCTGGGTAAAGAAAAATAATCTGAATTTAGTCTTAATGTTTTAGTTCATATCGTTTAAGGTGTTTATGTGATGGCTTTGTAAAAAATTAAAGTAATATTTAACAATTAAAATTCATTTTAAAGTCAATCAGTTGCTTTCTCAGTAGTACAGTCAGCATATGAAACGCTTCCATAGCAGATATATTGTCAGATATAAGCACTGTTCAATCAAAATTACAGACTTAACAGCATATTGTTGTAATAAATTATGAGAAATTCTATGTGAAATGCTTTACAGGTAGAGAGAGACACACAGTCCTGCTCCGTCATGTTTACACGGCGCACCTGGCTGTGCTGCACGTTCTTTAAATATTTGCATGTCTAAACACGGCTATAATGTGCTTTATCTTTTGTTCAATAAACTACCAATGCAAATACCTCCTTTGTAAATATTGCATTACCCTGTGGGGGGAAAAAGTGTTTTTTTTTCCCACAATCTCCGCAAAAAATAATTAAAACTAATAAAGTAGCTCTAACAGTTTAAAACAGGACTGGAGTTTTTAACCCAGTAACTCTGGTAAAAGCTGTGAGTGTAGAACCAAGGAAAGGAGACTAACAAAGTATGCAGAGAAACAAATGGACTATTCCATTCATATGGTTAGTGGAGCTAATTAATTAAAAAATGAGTCTATAAACTAGAATAACCTAATAAAGTGGCTATTAAGTGTGTGTCTTATCATATGAAAACAAAGGAACACCCTCGTTTGCGTCATTGTTCTCTGTATTAATTTTTAATAAAGAAATGACTTATTCTACGATGCTGCTACACTATTTAAATAAACTAAACCTAACAAACCTGCAAAAAAAACATTTTTGTTTATCAGTCATGTAGTTTTGATTTAAGGAAACTTATTTCAGGCAACATTTATGTTTAGTTACTGAATTTATCATATTAGCGAAATAAACTTATTAAATAAATCCCAATGTATCCAGATGAAAAATACAGTTTCAAAACCGACAGAAGGGGTTTTATGTACATGAGGGTTTTTAAATAGCTGACTTCAGTTTAATATCAATTCAAGGTTACAGATTTTTTTTAAAGCTTAACTATATCTCAACCAATTAATAACTGAGTTTATTGTAGAAGAAAAAAAAAGATTTCTTGTATTAAAATACTATAGATTACGTTTATTTCTCTTTAATTTGAAGAAATTACGTAACTAAATAACACTTTATTTAGCAAAATGTGCTGTTGTAACAGTTTCAGGCAGAACCAGTTGTAAATGTGACGTTTAGTGCGCCCTCTTGTGTACGAACTGTGTAATAAACAATATTTTAAACGGAAACCACGTGACATTGTACCACACGATGTATGTACTCTTACTGTAAACTCAACCTCTTTATAAGCATTGTTAATTATCTGAATATTTAGACTTTTTTTTTTCAATTACATTTATTTTGTAAAGCGCCCAGTTTAGGTTCAGTGCAATACATAATTAGTAACAGGTGCATTAAACTGTGTGCAAAAGTATATTTTCTGTAGACGATGTGTACATGTCATATTTAGAATATCAGTTGAATGGCTGATCAGAGAACCTTTAGCTATAGACTTTTATATTTTTACATTTACATAAAAGCTTAAATGTATTAATACTTCTTATTTTATAGCAGGTGGTTTGAACAACTTTTATTCATTCATTCATTATCTACATTTACTTATTTAGGAGATGCTTTTATCCAAAGCGACTTACAAGTTACAACTAGTTGGGGTCAGAACACAGGGTTGATACAGCACCCTGGAGCAATGAGAGTTAAGGGTCTTGCTCAAGGACTTACATTGGTAACTTCAGTGGACCTGGGATTTGAACCCCCAACCTTCTAATTGCTAGTCCAACACCCTAACCACTGAGC
>JAOUQT010081180.1:0-10039 GCA_025769995.1 Xyliphius kryptos
GGGGGGGTCTGGTGTTCGATGGCGATATAGAACGAACCATAGAATTTAGAAAAGTGAAAAGCAGGTATTTATTCCAAGGACATGCTGGAGAATGAAGGAGCCAAGTTTCAGACCTGTAGGTACTCAGGAAGACCCCGAAGTTACCCTGGTTAGTGTTTCCAATGACATGAAAGGAAATCACAGTGCCATTTTACAGACTTGTAGGTACTCAGAAAACAGGAGAATTTAGTCAGTGAGGGATTGTGTTTAATAGATATAGAGATTCCTTGAAATTGAACTTCTTATTGATCAAATATTGAGTCAAATATTCTAACCCCATAGCTCCACATAAAGCAGATGGGTGGAGTTTCCATGGTCTCTCTGTGTTCGTAGGTTTTCATCCCACAGTCCAAAAACATGAATTAGCAGCTCTAAATTGCCCCTATGCATAGTGTGTGTGTGACCAGCGATGGACTGGCGCCCTGTCCTGGTGCATTTGCCCAGCATCTGAAATGTTCTCACCTGGATGGGCATGGGGGAGCACCCCACGATGACAATAATAAGCACAGCTCAAACGAACACATCACCCCCTAAAAGAACCTGCTCTATGTTAATTCCAATTAATAAAGACAGAGTAAAGTGGACTAACTTTAGGGTAGAGTAACAGATTACAGAACCACATGGTAAATGGTAAACTGATTTAAATTTTCCAGTTGGCCAAATCTCAAACAGCTGACTCTACAAACAAGAACACAAATATGCAGCAGAGCAGATGTGGTATCTATTTACCAAATTCTACATGCAGAGATTTAATCATTAAAGTTCTTAAATAGATAATTAGTATTAATTAGTCTGGTTCAAAGGAAGAATGAACATTTCGGGACACTATTAAATGCAGCTAATGTGGTTTGCATTCCAGGAGGATTACGGAGGACAGCATATTATCCAACCATGCTTGTAGGGCTTCACTTATTAAACCACTAATACATTTAAATGGCTTCCTAATTACACTTTAGCAAATAAAATTGGTTTAGAAGCAAAGCTGACTGGCTGACCCACGGACAAGAATGATTCAGTGTAGAGTCATAAATTTTTGCTTCCTGGGTATTTACATGGAGGAGGGTCTGATGTGGGGTATGGACACTGCAGAACACCGCAGAGGATCCTTAAGATGAAATAACATCTGGCTACGATCCACCATAGAGAACATTCTCATTCACAACCCTGGTGTGTGGTTCTCCACAAAAATAAAACTACAGATGATCGTGAGATCTGCAGAGAAATTCTCACGTATGTTCAATCCACACCACTACACAGTTCTTGTTGTCTTCAGAGTCCAGAGAAATTTTTGTTACCTTCAGGCAGATGGTATAGAACTATAAAAACAAGGACAAACCGGCTAATAATAGTTTTTATCCCACTACAGGAGGAGGCCAAACACCTCTACATGAGGTGATTTTTCATTCATTACAGTCAACACATGGGGAGTGTGTAATTTCAGGGGCATTGTTTACAAAGGACGATGTGAAATTATATTGGCTTGCCTGACAGAAGGACTTTATTTTAATGTTACAATATTTATTGTATTTTTAAGGTAAAGTTTGTTAATCTTTGAATGTTTTTGTTTTCTGCACTGTGGAATATTGTACCTTAGCGTCGTTACACCGGACATTGATAAGTTTTGTTTTCTCGTAAATGTTTTTGTTCTGATGTATGCTAATGTATTAAATTGTTTTGTATGCAATTGTATTGTGTTCTACGGTATTGTTTGTTATGTTTTTTTTGTATTGTACCATGTTTTATTGTATTGTATTGTGTTGTAATGTATTGTATGTTATTTTATTACATTGTACTGTCTTTATATACTGTCTTCTATTGTTTTGTCTGTTATTTTTGTCTTGGTACTATATGGTACTATATTCTATTGTTTTGTGTTCTTTTGTATGGTATGATTGTGTTGTGTTCTATTGTGCTGTATTACATTTACATTTAGTTATTTAGCAGACGCTTTTATCCAAAGCAACAAGTATCCCAATATAATTGGGTCAAAACACAGGGTTAATACAGAAGCCTGAAGCAATGAGGGTTAAGGGTCTTGCTTAAGGATCCTCATTGGTAACTTCAGAGGACCTGGGATTTGAACCCACAACCTTTTGATGGATAGTTCAACACCCTAACCACTAAGCTACCAAACCCTACCAAATGCTGTATTGTATTGTTTGATTAAGTATTTTATTCTGTGGTGTGCTCTATTGAATGTTATGGTAGTCTGTTGTACTGTATTCTATTGTATATTATTATATTCTATTGTGTTGTATTCTTTTGTACGGTGCTCTATTATATTGTGTATTGTATTGAACTGTATGTTAGTCATTACTTTTCTTGTTTTGGATTCCATCATATGCTGTTGGGTCATGTTGTGTCACATCCTGCGCTGTTCTGTCCTGTCATATTTTATTCAGTGGTTGTGGTTCAGTCCAGAGTCTGTTGCCGAAATATTTGGCAAAAGGTAACAACACATTCTGGCACAGACAGCCAGCCAAAGAACAACACAGTTAATTTACCCATTTTAATTTTATCCACAGGAAGTCTACGAAAACTACAAAAAGTTTTAAACCCAGGAGCTGGAAAGCATCCATTCTTAGTAATCACATGCAGGGCTGCTGGTCTGCTAATTTATTCATAGAACAGCAATCATCCACCAAACACATTACTAATACAATGGTTTTGACTATTGTCTTTAGCACAAAAATGCCATTTGGTTGCACTTTACAGGTTTTCAATTACTGATGCTGGAGCAAACAGTTTCTATGAGCTATTTGTCAGTCCTCCTTTTGTGTATTCATGGAAAGGGACCACAAGCAGAGTAATTCTACCTGTATGGAGAACTACTTTTATATATAAAGCCAGAAAGAGTGGAGCGACTGAGAAGAATTTCAAGCACTCTCTCTCAGAAAGAGATATTTACCACAGATTCTTTTAAGACTACCCAGCAGTTTGTCCATGACGTAAAGTATTTAAGAAGGGAAGGGGCTTTTACTGTTCAGGAAAATTTTAGATTTGAAAAAAAGTCCACACTGACTCAAGATAAACCTCTTCATTTGTTTTTTTTCTCACCTTTTTCAATCAGACATGGGTGACAAAGATAGGAACATTAAACATAAATGGGGCAAGAGACTGTAAGAAAAGAGCCATGTGAGCAAAATGGCTGTGTACATCAGCAGAAGGAACAAAGACTCTGATGTGCCTAGGATCTTCAGCCGACTGGTCAAATCTAGAATTTTAATAGATTTTAATTTTTACAAATGAATGAAAGACATTGACACTTTTAAATCAGTGTGGTGCTGCGGTGAAGCAGTGTGCTAGGTGATGGATGACGAGTTCTGCTTCGCACAAGAATTTACTTAAATATGTGTAGATATTTATTTCTTTATTTAATTTAATAGTTTACTTTTACGGCACATTGGAATTTAATTTTGGGTAAAATAATGCGTTGTAAAAAAGTCTCTCATTCTTTCTTTCTATTTATATATACACGGGAGATTTGGACCAAGCCCTCCAAGATGATGACCAATAGGAGCCCTCCTTATGGCATTCCTACGGGGAAAGCTGCAGAAAAATGGGTCAAGGGTAGAAATAAGAAGCTCCAGTTCCCCACTTCGGATAAATTGTGGATCTTAGGTCCTAAATGGTCTGCAGTTACTCAGGTGTAGTTTCAGTGAAAGCAGCTGCTCCTGTATTGCACCTAAAATGTTAATATTTAGTATAACACCCGCTCCCATGAAAATCCAGCTAATTTACTTTTAACTAGGTTGTAAATCTCATTTCATCATTTTCTCTCTATTCTATATTAGGGTCGCTTTGGAGGGTTGTTCCCAGTGCCCATCCACGGGAGAACATTTCAGGCACTGGGTTGAAGAACACCCTGAACAGGACACCAATCTAAAAATCACACTCTAAATAGGGAATTTAGAGCAGACAACGCACCGGGAACCAAGGAAAAAACACACCCTGAAAATTACACCCTGATTGGGATTGGGATTGGGATCCCCAGCGCTGAAAAGTCCATCAATCCATCAATTATCTTTCAATCCTATATCAAATTCACCTTGAATCCACGGTTTTGGACTGTGGGAGGAAACCGTAAAGAACATGGAAATTCCTCTCAGAATAAAATTAGAAACAAGGATTCTCAGCACTGAGAGGCGGACGTTCTGACCACTACGCCACCTTGCTGCCCAGTTTCTAAATGACATAAAATAAATCAAAAAGCAATTTAGGTTGTCAAAAATGGGAGGAGCTACCCATCACAGCGATAAATGTTTTATGTTCTATTATTTTCCATGTAACCAGCGTCTGAAAAATGAGTCACTGTCATGGTAACCTTCAGAATCTTCAGTCAATAATGACATATACTGACGTCTATAACCTGCAATTTTAATCCCAGAGTTACATCATCTAACCTATGTATTGCACAAAATATCATTAAACTGGATTTAAAAAAAAAGAGCATCATTTTAATCGTCTCCTTGTATCAATGTAGAAACGTAAAGAAAGTATAGAAATAGGACTTCATATCAAACAAATCAAAATCAGCTACACTAAACAAATAAATAACACAGATCACCTTATGCTATTATTGTGTTTGGGAATTGCAGTCACCCCAACGCATAAATAAAAGACGTGTAGACGAACACTGGCAATAAAATGGGTTGACTAAAGACCTTATTGCTCCCCACCGTGGCTTTGATGTAGGACTTCACCTTTTTAAAAAGTCAGTTCATCAGATTTCTGCCCAGTCAGAGCTGACCTGGTAAACTGCCAGGGCAGGCAGTGTGACAGAACAAATTTGGGCTTGACAAGAGAATGCTGCCTGGTCAAATGCATTGGTGCCAGCTGCACAAAATCAAGCTCTTTTTAATAATTTAACTCCAGTTACTGCATATTACTGTCTCTTCCAACCAGGCCCAATTCATGGCATTTGGTGGCCCCAAGCAAAATGCCCTACTGACTAAATATTGCAAATTTAATTTAATTTAATAAAAGTAATATTTAAATGTAAACATTTAAAACAAAACACTCGCATCCTATGCAAAAAACAGCATTATCGTTGTATTTTACTGCATTGACCATCACAGAATTTAAAGAAGTGCTCGCACAGTTCATAACCAGTTTTTACCTAGGCCATTGATTAATTTGCTTGCCCTGTTGCAATGAGCCTGGTTCCTAATAGTCCTATCTTATATCCTGTCGCATTGCTCATCGCTATGTTACACCCTGCAAACAGTCTATTTTCACCTTCCGCCTGTGTGGTTTAAATAGCAACGTTACTTGTGAATATATCTATCCTAATAGACGTAATGGTCTTGAAATGAAGTATGTTCAGGTATATTTCTGGCAACAACCCAGACAGACATCAACAGTTGTTCTTTTGACCTACAGTCTAACCCCTATGTATCTCTTCCAAACCCATCCTAAATACGTTCGCATTAAACAGTGTGAACCTGCTTACTGCCATGTACTTTCATTCGCCCTTAGTCTGTATCTCTTCACACACTCCCACCACCATCCCTGCTTTAACAGTTTCCGGTTGCTAGGAGACACAAAGCCAAAGAAACAAGCAGGTCAACATCGAGACGGAATTACTGAGATATATTTGGAGAGGTATTGTGTGTGTGTGTATGTTACTGATCATACAGCTCTGATTTTTTTTTAACCCTCTGAAGTAGCCTGGATAAAACCACAGTCAACCTTGTCTCTGGCTTAACAAAATTTGGCGAACTCTACCACATCCCCAGAGCGTTATTACATTTCATAAGGTCATTTAGCAGAATCAAAAGCCACTTACACATATCACAACTTCATAGTTGGGGTCAGAACACAAAATTGGCCATGATACGGACCTCCGGAACAATAAGGGTTCACATTGGTAATTTCGGTAGACCTGGGACTTGAACTCTCAGACTTCAGATTGACAGCCCAACCACTGAGCTACCAAACCCCCATATTACATCAGTCTGTATGTTCTATCCAGTGAGTGTGCAACCCTTAACTAAGTCAGTACCCATTCTGATCTGTAGAGGGTTTATATGTGGTTGGTCACAGAGTTAAAATGATCCAGTCAGAGGGTTGATTGGATCATGTACTTAATTTTCTCAAGCAAATGTTGGACATGCAGACGCCACATAGAAATTACTTAATTAGGAACCAAACGTGGGACGTCTTGTTGCGTTAGAGCCAACCGTTGCACCACTGGTCTCTAGTTACTAATGAATTCTAGACACATTCTACTAATGGAAAAGACAGTGGCATTAAACTGACATTGTCTCATATGGGTTTGAAGAATTTGCCCCCAAAGTCCACTAAATATTTAAAGGCTGTTTTGTAAATGTTAACATAGTAGCTTAGTGGTTACAGTGTTGCGCCATCAATCCAAAAGGTTCATTAAATTTGCCAATGTGGGCCCTTAAGCAAGGCCCTTAGGTCTTATTGCTCCAGAGATGCCGTATTATGGCTGAGCCTGTGCGCCGACCACATTTAGATTACATTTACATTTAGTTATTTAGCTGACACTTTTATCCAACGCGACTTACAATTATCCCAACTTGGTTGAGATCAGTAGACACGGTTGATACAGCACTCTGGAGCAATGAGGGTTTAGGATTTTGCTCAAGAACCCACAATGGTAAATACAGTGGACCTGGGATTTAAACCCACAACCTTCTGATTGACAGTCCAGCGCCCTACCCACTGAGCGACCACTCCTAGCGATTCCATGCATCAAGTTGAGATACACATAAGTCACTTTGGGTTAAAGCCTTAAAATGACATGACATTTAAAATCTTAAAGACTCTGGGTGAACAAAACTAAACAGAGTTAAAGAGGCTGTCTCACAATCCTTGTTCTTGTTAATCCTACAGCTGTTAGATGGGGTCGAGGGGATAGCTCTGTGTGGATCGGTCAAGTTCCTCTACACTGAACTCACCCAAACCAAAGTGCACTCAGGCACTGAAAAATGAAAGTATTTTCCAATTAGTTTTAAGGTTTATTAACAAATCACATCGAATCCATGAGCCGGTGAACAAACCGTGTGAATGGAATGGCGATGAAAAAAACGCCTTTAAAATAACTTCAAAGCGTCACATTAAAGTTTCTTCAACGGTGTTGTTTGGACTCATAAGACGTTCAGTTCACCTCCGGAGGCTGTAATCTATGAAGCATGAGGAGAACGTCAGGGTAAAGGCTTATCACCTGAGTGATGCAACAAGACAGCAACCCAAAATACAAGAGAACGAATTTGGAAATCGGGCTGCAGAACGACATTGAAGAACTAATCCAGACAATAATGTAATGGCATGACCCAAAGCGATCATGATAAAATCACAACAGGGTTCTAAATTTCGTCTTATTACTGTACATTATTTTCTGACCGGCAAAAGTGCAGTGGAGATGAAAAGGGTTACAGGAGGTTTTGCAAAAAAAGGTATATATACTTGTTTCCGTTTCCGTTTTATGTATGTATGTATTTTGTTTGTGAAGGTAACTATTACTGTGCCGAATTATTAGGCAACTTAATAAAACTGACAGTAGGTCTGGGAGTTGAACTTCACTCCATCCTCAACCCGAAATGGCCCCACAAGTTCATCTTTGATGATGTCAGCCCATACCAGTACCCCACCTCCACATTGCTGGCGTCTGAGTCAGAGTGGATCTCTCTGCCCTTTACTGATCCAGCCTCGGACCCATCCATCTGGCCCAACAAGAGTCACTTTCATTTCATCAGTCCATAAAACCATAGAAAAATCAGTCTTAAGATATGTCTTGGCCCAGTCTTGACGTTTTATCTTATGTTTCTTGTTCAAAGGTGGTAGTTTTTTAGGCTTTATTACCTTGGCAATGTCCCTGAGTATTGTGCACCTGGAGCTTTTTGATACTCCAGTAACGCTGAAGCACTGAAATATGACAAAACTGGTGGCAAATGGCATCTTGGCAACTTTACACTTGATTTTCCTCAATTCATGGGCTGTTGTCTATTTTCCATGAAACGCTTGATTGTTCGGTGATAACGCTTTAAAAGTTTGGCAATTTCAAGACTGCTGCATCGCTCTGCAAGACATCTAACAATTTTTGACTTCCCAGAGTTCGTCAAATCTCTCTTTTGACCTATTTTGCCAAAGGAAAGAAAGCGCACCTTACATAGGGTCTTGATGTCATTAGACCACACCCCTTCTCATTACAGAGATGCACATCACCTGATTTACTTAATTGGTAGTTGGCTTTTAAACCTATACAGCTTTGAATAGGACTGTCGCAGGGTGGAAAGGATGAGGACCGGAGACAGGAGTGCAACACACGAAAATGGCTTTATTTAACGACCCAACACGACTACGTACAAAATCCTGAGTGTTTACAGTTCTTGTGGTGGCCGTGCTGGGTCCTCCGTCTCACCAGCTTCGTGGTCGGTCTCTCTCCCCGCGCTGTGAGATTGTGCAGCTTATAAAGCGGCACACAGTCATTAGGCAAAGCCGCTTCAGGTGCGACTCCGCCACTCCTCCCAACGACACCACGTCACAAGGAAATCATGTATAAATGTTTTTGGACTGTGGGCGGAAACCAGAGTACACGTAGGAAACCCACGCAGACACGGAACGAACATGGAAACTCCACACAGATCAGGATTCGAACCCAGCGCTGAGAACATGCTAACCACTAAGCCACCGTGTCGCCACTCATTTAGTTATGTGAAAGAACTTTTTACATGTAAATGTACTCAGATACACAAAATGCTCTCTAGTTTCTTCGATGGAGAAAATCGATGTGGCAAAGTACAGGAGAAAAGACTTATTCTGGCTCCAGAAGAAAATCCTAAAATGCTCAGCTTCAGCAACATTGAGCCAAGCTGAGGAAATGAAAAGGGGAGGCTCTTTGTAAAAAAAAAAAAAAAAAAAGTCAGGACTTAGCCACACACTTTCAGTTACGGGGAAAGAGCACTTTAGAAAAAAAAAGGAAGGGGGGGGATAATCTGGCAGGTGAAGCTCAGAAATGGAACTCAGGGAAAGGTGATGAAAAAAATCCGAGAGTTTGGAGAGCATTCAGTCCTGACATGACAGAACCTACTGAAGAAGAAAATTTAGGCAGTTTGTGGAGAAGACAGCCAGCCCATGTTTCTTTTGGGCTGATAGAATATGGATGAGGTTTAAGTGTCAGGTTTTAAATGGAAAATTATAATCAATACTAATAAATACTGTATCTCTGGTGTGTGTGTGTGGGGGGGGGGGGGTGATTGTGTGCATTTGGGGACAGTGGGCAGTATGGAGTGTGTGTTTGCTTTTTTTAATCATATTCATTGCAGTTATTCTTATATTGCAACATTTTTATTCCTTTAAACACAAAGTTCTTTGCGGACAAACGGTTTTCTGTGTTAAGTGCCATTGAGTTGTGCACAATAGTGTATTTCAAGGAATTGATTTCAGTTACAGATCATGTTACACAACTTAATCATGTGGGTTACTGGCTGGTATTGTTTGAAATATCACAAATGATTACCTGCCAGCTTTCAAGTATGATGGAGCTTCACATGGCAACCCATTAAACATGTTGCATTGTGGTGGTGGTGTTGTTCGTCTACGCCTGTTGCCTTAGCACTGAACTGTTTATACATCAACAAAGCAGTTACCCTCAGAACCACAAAGTGTGGCATATGATCACACACAATTCTCATGTTTATGGAAACACAAGATGAAAACGCGTGCTGGAGAACCTGATAACAATGTGAAGGTTGAAGGGCAATGTTTTTTGAATGAGTGATGGCTTTGTGGTTTATATATTTAAAATTATTATTATAGCGTGGGGTTTAGGGCAAAATCTGATAAGAATATGTGGATGGAATATAGTGTACAGGCCGAAAGTTTGGGGACACCTTCTCATTCAATGGGTTTTCTGAATTTTGAGGACTATTTACATTGTAGATTCTCACTGGAGGTGTTGGGGAGGGGTTATAGGAAATTGAGGTTCATTTAGGTTTTAGGAACTATCCAAGATGGGGCATCGGTTAGAATG
>JAOUQT010081186.1:0-10039 GCA_025769995.1 Xyliphius kryptos
GTGTAGCATGGCTGGGTGGGCTGGACTTTTCTCGAGCAGCCAATTACTGTCTAGATCCCGCCCACCCGTTAAAACGGCTCCTAAATACAAAAATCGAATTTGAGAAATATTTAGACGCCAGGGGGCGATAGAGAGAAGCACGAGTGAAAAAATGAGAAGTGCAAAAATGAGAAGCACGAGCAAAAAAAAAATATGTACAACAAAGAAAATTGCTTACAAATTCTGTTTTTGAGGTCTCAAAACTTTTGGACCCTTTCTGATGCCATACAGATTCATCAAACAGTCATTATAAACGCGCTTCTAGTGTCCTCTACCACGAGATCAGAGTGCTACACAGAAGACCGAAGCAAAGTTCCAGGTCATGACGCACATGTTCCGACGAGCACGGGCAAACACGGAACCAGTATGACCCAAGAAATCAAAGAAATCCAACCTACGGCAGGAAGGTTTCCCGCTTGCCAGAGGACAATGCGGATACGAAACGGACCGTCCGGCCTCGACATCTCGACTCGTTGGACCCAGGAACGAGCGGAGCGCGAGACTCAGAGAGAAGACAAACCATCCCAGTCGGTGCTGCATGATTGGTTCCTCACAGACTCCCGTTCTCTCCCTGACGCTCTCTATTGAATGAATGTTCCTCCGCGGAAAGACGTGGCGCGGCGTCTTTCTCGGGTTTCGAAAGTGCTGAGACAGTATTATAAAATCTACTCTAGAAATGACAAAAAAATGTGCATTTTCCTTAAATTTCTGCTAGCTTTACAAAAGTGGTCCCTACTTTAATGAGGTTTCGGCTGCGTTTCTCAGTCTGGATCACTCCAACGGGTGAGGATCGGGCTTTGTGATGTCACAGACGATGAGAAGCCACGCTTCCAAACACATGCACGCGCACACAACATTAAATGCAGACTTTCGCGCAGACACAACAGTCGGTAATGCAGACGGCTAAGGCAGCTACACAGACAAGTGCACGTACAGCGATAGAGCGAGAAAGGCCTCGCACGACCCAGGGCCAGCGGGCGCCAGACAACAGTACAGCAGAATAAGAAACACACTCACTCACTCACACACACACACACATGCACACGGCACTCGCATTCTCGACACTTTACATGGGTCTGCTCGGACGCATGCTCATTCAGACACACTCCTCGTCCCTGAGTAAGCCTGAGGAAAGGTTTCTGATGCTCAACGAAGCAAATCGCACAAATTAAGCCAAACTGCAAACCCACCCCGAGGCAGAAAACGGAAAAACAGAACAGAAATCAAAGAGAAGTTGTGCAACGGTTGACAGAAAGTGATTTGCAGAAGGTTTGGTGCATTTTTAGCATTTTTATAGAAACTATTCAACTTCCAGAGACACTGCCTTGACGACAATCACCTGATGCTACATGAGTCTGTATGTTTACCAACCGGCCACTTTATTAGGAACGTTTGATGCTTTGAAGGATGTATGCAGCGACTGCTTCGGATAACTTTAGTTATTGCCTTTTACCTAAAAGTGCCTCATTAGAATCAGAACAAGTAACTGGGACTTTACGGAGCAAATTAAGGCTGTATATGGTCACCAGGAATTTGAAAACACATGGGATTTACAAAAAACATTGTTATTTAGGGGTCACTTGTATTCAAAGTGACTTATCCCAAGTATTCCAACTTAATTGGGGTCAGAACTCAGGGTTACATACAGAATCCCTGGAGCAATGAGGGTTAAGGGTCTTGCTCAAGAACCCACATTGGTAACTTCAGTGGACCTGAGATTTGAACCCACAACCTTCAGATTGATAGCCCTAACCACTGGGTTACCTCTCCCTATTAAAAACGAAGATACTCGCCCTGATAAAGCTCTAATTACGGCGACCATTTGTCACGGCAACACTTTAAAAATCTAAAAACCACATGATTATATTAGGATTTGGCTCAAATTTTGATTTGATGACGAGAAGAATGGTAAGGTCTTTACTTTTCAAGCAGTTTAAACAAGATGCCCAATGTAGTAACCAAATTGTCAACCATTGTTGCAGTTCTGCTGGGCAGACTCAACTTCCATTGCTTTTCCCTAATTTTGAATACGGACACCGTACTGTCGATGCTGGAGTGACAGTTCCCCACTGAGCCTTGGTCCTCTCAAGATTTCTTTTTAAAAACAACATCAGGGATTGTTTTTTCTAGCCACTAAGCCTTCGGCTTGCTTTCTCGGGGGGCTTAGGCTCATAACACTGTAAAGCTACTATGTGACAACGTAGCGCTATATAAATAAATTACATGAACTTTGTGGAAATGACTCCGGTTGCTGCCTGAACCCCACACTTCCAATCGTGCACAATGACTATCCTGATATACGTTTGGAAAAATCAATGATTATCGCGTGGTGGTAATTACAGTGAGGGCTCGCAATCTAAAGGTTGGCATGTCAAACACCCTGTCCACCAAAGCGGGCCCCTGAGCAAGGTCCTTAACCCTCAGTATCATAACCCCGTGTTCTGAGGCCAACCAGCAAATTTGAAAACTTGTAATTGACTTTGGATAAAAGCATTTGCAAAATGTCCGAATGTAAATATAATGAATCCCGATCTGGGTGGAGTTCCCATGTCCTTCCCGTGTCTGTGTGGGTTTCCTCCGGGTTCTCCGGTTTCCTCCCACAGTCCATAAACATGGATCCCAGGTAAATTGAATGCTCTAAATTGCCCTGTATAGTGTGTGTGGATGTGTGAGTGAGTGTACCCAGCGATGGATTGGCGCCCTGTCCTGGGTGTATGTGCCCAGTGCCCGAGATGTTCTCCCCTGGATGGGCATGGGGAACCCCACCGTGACCCTAATAAAGAAATAAGGGGAAGATGATGGATGGATGTTAGATCACTGAACAACATGATAAACAAAAGACAGACAGGGTTGCTGTATTCATGCAAACTTTTGACCTTATTAACTACACAGCTGCTAAAACTGAGGTTACGACACGATGTCTTGGATTACTAATAATCGGTAGGTGCAGTATTTTGGCCTCCATAAAGAAACCGAGCCTGTGGATATACTTTTTCAATCAATTTGCTTTTAAGAGCTGAAATCTGATTCACATTTATACAAGCCAAGGGAGTCTATACATTTTCCTGTAACCTCTACAGCCAAAACGGTACTTCCTCCCACGTCATCCTTTCATTGCATCCGTTCCACTTCTTTGTAAAACTCATCTCTTTCTGAAAAACTCAAGCCACCTTGTCTTGCTCTGGTCAGAAGTTAACACTTTTCCTCATTCTGACATTTCAGATTAAATAAAACTGACCTTCTCTACTTCCCCATAACTATTCGAAAACTGTACGACATAGGCGTTCCTAATAAAGTGGTCCTTGTATGTTCTACTGTTTAGACGCTGCTAGTATCTGAATAGTTCCCAGAAAAGTTGTATTCACTAAACATACAGATGTGCAAATAAAAGGAGATATTTTCAACAGATTTAAAGCTGATTGACTTGACAAGATGACGTACTGTGGTGTTTTACTGCCAACATCAAAAATTTGTATTCCAGATTGCCCATGTTGCCCCTGCAGGGAGTTAAACAGGCCTTTCTGCTGACCACGTACTTTGATATCAAACCAAGCAGAGAATTCCGATAAATAATGACTGAAATTGGACACGTTACGACGTGTACACACCCATACCCCAAATAAACCTACACTGTAATAATCAATTTGTTGGACTGCAGTAATTTTTGCTTACATCCTGTGCCAAAAAATGCCAAGGGGAAGTGTTAAATGACCTTCTGCAAAGTCAAAACATTGCATTCAAGATCTTGTATCAATGACTTCAATGAAAGTCATTGCCGGCACATCGAAAGTAAAAAAAAAAAAATTTTTTGTGTGCATTCAGGTTCCGAGGTGAATTAATTGTAATCTCAACACACGATTTTAGAGTCTCAATCTGACAAGCTGAATCAACTGTCGAGTAGCTTTAATGCACTTGGAATTAAAGTGGTTGTGCCTTTAAGAAAGAAAACCCAGTATAACAAAGTGTATAACGTGTCAAACCAAAAATTTTGTCAAGTACATTAAGATGATTCTGCAAAATCTAGTTAAGATTCTGTTTTAGTCCTTAGTTTTAATTTGACAGGAATACAACCCAGATACCAGTCTTGTAAAATGACAAGTTGTAAATGGAATCTGTATTTCTCACAAAAAAAAAACAAAAAAAAAACGCTTTTTTTTTTCTTTAAACACAGATTGGGATTATTTTCTAAGTGTGCTTAAAATCAGGTTTCTGATTTGATTTGCCGGTGAAAACCTTTGCAGATACACATGAGAAAAGCTATTTCGCTTGCAAACCTTCAAGTACATCAAAAAAAAAAAAAAAAAAAATCATATACAATTCAAGACACACAACCTGTCTAACCGTAGGACTTTGGATTCCAAGGAAAATACATAACTTGCTGAATAAATCCTGATGAGACTAAAGAGAATAAATGCTACATATGGCACAGAGAAAGAAAAAAAAAACCCAGTAAAAGAGTCCCACATTTCTAAATAAGGATTTAAACGGGGGAAATAGCTGTATTGATTTTCCAGGACTTCCATCAGTTCGGCTCCATTACTGAGCTTTCTCTGGGTAAATATTCTCCGTTCTACAAAAAGAGTAAATCTGAGTAACTGCTTCAGAACAAGACTGCTACTGTTAATGTCAACATGACATGCATGGTCATGGTCTAATCCATTTCTGTCTAAATTCATAGTCAATATAATAAAGAACATGGAAACACAGGTGTGCATGGTTTCCATTACGACATAAACTCACTGCTGGTGACGACGACCTACGCTGATGAGGATGCTGAGTGGATGTGTGATTCCACGGCATAAATTCAATTAAAAAGTGTCTAAATGGCATTCACGTTTGTTCTGCAGCCGCCCTTACGGAGCATGACATCCAAGCGAGGGCAGCAGAAACAAATACTGACTGGGTTCTATGGCTCGATACGTGAGAGTATGATGGAGGTTCCATACAGAGAAAGAAAGAGAGAACATGCTGACAGGCAGTTGCGCATAAAAGCCGAGCCGTACAAGGTAGCTGGCGGTTGTGGCAGGTAAACCGGAGCGAGGTGTACTGGTTTTGCATGGGTACCTGAAAATCACTAGCACGAAAGGACTGAGCTGGGTTAGACGGACGCGCCATTACTGCATACTCCATTTCTCCCTGAAGATACTGCAAACCGGCTGTGCAAACTACAAAAGAATGGAGCGACAACTGAGTTCATGTGGTAAATCTTAGCTTCTCTATTTGGTTGAATACTGCAGACGAGGGTTATTGCTATGTCATTATTTGGAATGCTTTTGCTGTATTCCTTTTAGCGCACCGCGTGCCAGGTTGCTTTTACACGCGTCCAAAACGCAAATATCGGTGAAAAAAAGGGGCCAAATTCTGCATTTTGGCCCAAACACACTAATTCCGAGAAGAAAAAGCACGGCAAACTGTGGAAACCCATGTTTCCTTTGTGCAAATCCCCTCTTTTGTCGAGAGGAAACAAGACACTCGCATACGATACACACGCAAGCACACGCACAATTCAACAGGGGCACGTGATGAAATGTCGGGAAAAATAAACGTACAGTTGTAAATGTTCTGAGAAACCCGGTTTTATTCAAAAAAAAATAAAGCATTTCAAAATAGGGCGCATTCGTCCACCCACCCATCACCAAACCCATTGCAATCTCATTCATACATCCATTGTATCAGCTCATCCCTCCCACTCGCACTGAATCCTCATCACAGACAAAATCACCTGAACGAAACCAAAAATCCAAGAACTCAACAAGTGCGCTGGGTTCGGGATGCGGCTTCATCTTATCCACCCTGTGCGTTTGGTTTAGCTTTCCACATCCGCGTGTGTTTACTTTGTCTTATTCCAAGATAAAGCTTCTTAAAGCTACAGTACGCATGTATTTTTTACGCGGTAAAAGATTTGGAGTACAATGTAGTCATAAGCACCTTATTACATCAGACGGCTGCCCGTCGCCATGGCGACATCAATCTGGGTGACGTAGAAAAAGCCGGTCAAATCCAATGAGACAGCGGTCGGTCAGTGCGTGGAAAAGCAACACACAGCTTAGGTTTGGAGAAAATTACATCCGGTAGCTTTAAGTCTGTAATAAATGAATAAGAGAAGCCCCATCAGACCAGCATGCCAAGCGAACTTGTCAAACGTCTGCTACATTTCAGAGAAAGAAAAAAAAAAAATCAAGTCTTCAGCCATCTGAGGTGAGCAGTGGCGAAAAACGACAATAAAAAAAATCATGTTACTACCTCTCCAGATGTGCAAACTGCAAGATTCTCATAAGTTGAACTTTAAAGAAACACTGGACACACACACATACACACACACACATACACATTTAGGTAGAGCAAACAGACATAACGCTATCACTCATGTATTAATGTACTCGAAATGCACCTGTACACACACACACACACACACACACACACACACACACACACACACACACACAAACTCTTCAGTCCACTGAATGTAATACATGTGATTTCACATACGCCTACAAGGCATACACAAATTTTCTTTCCATGTTTACAACACACACACACACACAACACACACTTTTCAGCCCACTGAATGTACTACATGTGAGTTCCCATACGCCTACAAGGCATACCCTATATAATTTTCTATACATGTACACAACACACAGCTATACACAGTGACTGAAAAGGTGGCTGAAAAGTGAACAGGTGTTTTTTTTTGTGTGTGCACGAGATGCACACTTGCAGGCATGGCTACATCCATACATTCTGAACAAACTCCATACATTCTGAACAGCAAATCCTTGAAATCCCAACTTTTCTTTTGCTATCTTCATCCTGGGTGGCTCTTATTCACATTCTCCTCATCCTCATGATGAACCCCAATTCATAAACCTTCTATAACTAACATGGCTCACCACTCGGCCCGCTCTAATGTTAAAGTGGGCCGAGCTTCGGAGACTCGGGCAGTAAAAGTGCTTTCTGGAAATGGACGAAAAGCATTCGTCCATCTCATCAGACCGTTCGCTCCACTTCCTGTCCATCACACATTCGTCCGTTCTATTTAGCGAGCGAGGACACAGAGGAGCACCCGCATAACATCCGGCTTAGTACATGTTGGTATGAGGATAATAGTAATCTTAATAAGATTGCTAACAATAATAAGAAAAAACTCTGTGAGATGGTGTGTGATGGGTGTGGTGAGTGTTCCGTTGACCTGTCCCACCTTCCTCACACCGCGTTAAGTCGCATTGTCCTAATTAAGCAAATGCTCTCGATCATTAATAGTAAATTTCACCCAGCTACAACCATTGGCAGTCGATTCCCATCCTCTCGCATGCTTTCGCATGAACCATTCTGTGTCTGTACGACTTAAAAAATGACCCCTGATTGCAAAATGTACACATTCAGTTGAAAACAAAAACCCCGAAAATTACATCAACACGAAAAACCCCACTGATTAGTAAGTGGAGGTTTTAAAAACAAGACAAAAATATAATAGAAAATTACTAAAATGGGAAGATATAGATCGAAGCAGAGTCGGCTTTCTAGTTCGGTTAGTATACACTTGTTTCCTAAAGAGAAAATTGCATGACCACACCTTTCTCTACCTCAGCCGCCTGGTACCTCGGTATTTGGGCATCTGTATGACTCCTGATTAACAGCAAGCACTTGCAGCAAGTTTCCTCTAATCTCTTTGTGTTGGGCTTTAGATTGTCTCTCGTCTACGTCTAAATGATGAAACCGCTTAAACGAGGATGGCTGACATCATTTAAACTCCCGCAGCCGGTACAGGAGCGATTTCCGTCCTGCCTCCCTGAGCAACGCCACGCGTGCCGGTCTCCATCGCGCTCCAACGTACGCGGAGCTGGAGCTAACGCAGAACATAAGTAGTGCTATTTTGGTAGGCATGGTTAGTAAGCATCTTAATGTCCTCAAAGGACTCAAAGAAGCATCTTGTAAAAAATTGGTACCCTGGGATGTGGGCATCGTGCAGTGTTCAGGTGTCTCGCACTTTCCTCCTTCAACACCATCACTGTGCCCCACACCTGCTCTTTATTTCAAACTGCACCCAATAACTATAGATGATTAGGGTGATACGTGAGTGTGCTGAGTTAATTTCGTCTACAGTACGGTTATCTGGATAGAAAAACAAAGAATCGAATTTGAAATGATATAAAAATTTCAATTTGAGGAACAGAAAGGACATCGCGAGGGTCATTTTTTGTCATTTATATATAAAAGGAGAGAAAGAAAAAAAACAACCCAAAACAATCTGACAGTCCAAACCGGCTTTCATTTGCCAATATTAGATCTGCCTTCGATGCTGATTTTAACCTCCTGAGGGATAAAAGAAGGCCTGGGAAGAGTCAAAGGCGGCTCCTCCTCAGGCTTCTCAACCTTGCGACCCTCGGGGGCCGACCACCTCCTTTTGCGGCCTGTTGGTTTGCTGAGAGATTCAGCTTGCAAGGAAGGTAGGACTTTACAGGCTCCTTTCTCCTTACATCCCAGTTCTCCATTCTCTGCGCTGGCCTGAACACCAATCGCTCCCTTCTTACCACATTGCACAAGTCCGTTTTCCTGCTCCACATGCTGCAGCTTCCCACGTGTCCCTCCCGAAGACGCCTTAAGAGGTGGTTTGAGAGGTGGTCCCAGGCCCACGTTGTCCATTATTTGCCCCTGGCTCTTCTTTAAGGAGCCGTTCTTGAGATTCTTGAGTGTGAGGGAAATGCAGACATCACCCACAGCCAGCCTGGCGCAAGGCAGCTCCAGCATCTGCGTGGTCCGGTCCGGACAGCAAGATGACCAGCCTTGACCGAACACGAAGAAGGGGTACTCCACCAAGACCTCCACGCTCACCTGAGAGGCAAAGAAGAGAGGAAACGGCGCTGAAATGTAGTTAAAACAGCGTGACGTGTTGTGAATGAATTGATTTCATAGAGACATTGTGTTCGCTATAAGCCTTATTTGTGAGTCTGCAGACTTTTCGAGTGGGCGGCCCCCCAATCTCAATTTACAGACAAATGAAGCAGATTTTTCACACAGCCCCCTCACAGTCGAACAGAAGGGAGCTGAACTCAGAGATGACTCAATTCTGCTTTAGGATCCCACACAAACAGCACCAACACGAGGACCATACGGAAACCTGCCGCACAACAACTGTGGCAACAACAAAAAAAAAATCACTGCGGACTGACGCAGCAGACGTGGAGACAGCTTCATTATTCCGTTAATCTGAGAGAACATATCAATGTGTTGCAGGAAATGTCAACGGGTTTAACGACTGCTCATGGTGCTAAAATACAAAAGATAATCTTTATTATCTATAGGAATCACCCATTTATTTAGTGAAAAACAACACAACTGAGAGAATAATGTAACATATATATAGTTTTGGGCGTCGTGGTTAGCACACCGGCTTCTCAGCTCTGGGAATCCAGGTTTAAATCCCAATCTGGGTGGAGTTTCCATGTTCTTCTCGTGAATTTTCTTTGGTTTCCCCTCGCAATTTAAAATACATTGACTGCTCCAAATTGCCCCTATACCTTTCGCCCATATAAAGTGTGTGTGGAGGGGGTTCCACATTGCCATCAAGAGGAGAATGTTTTGGGCGCGGGGCAGACCCAGGACCAAACCATAGCTGGGCACATACACTCACACAGACACACACTACATGGGAACCTATTTAAATATTGGGAATTTAGAGCAGCCAATTTAAATTGTATCCATGGAGGAAAACCCACATAGATACGGGGAGAACATGAAAACTCAGATCAGCCATGTGTTATCTAACCTGCACTGGCTGCCAGTTACATTTCGCATTTATTAAAATCTTATTCTACATAATCAGGCTCCACAGTATCGGGAGTGAACTCATTCAATTATATAAGCCAACACGTGAACTCCGCTCTCAGAGTGCTGGTTTACTTTTAGTCCCTAAAATTAATAGTTACTGCTGGTGGAAGAGCGTTCTCCCACAAGGCTCCTCAACTCTGGAATAGCCTTCCAGTTACTGTCCGTGGTT
>JAOUQT010081216.1:0-10039 GCA_025769995.1 Xyliphius kryptos
AGTGTTAATATTAGTATTATTGTTATTATTATTACTGTTATTATTATTATTATTATTACTAATATTATTATTATTATTACTAATATTATTATTATTATTATTACTAATATTATTATTATTATTATTAGTGTTATTATTATTATTAGTAGTAGTAGCAGTAGTATTGTTATTTATATTATTATTATTATTATTAGTCATATTATTAGTGTTATTATTAGTACTATTATTATTGTTACATCATCATGACCCCAGTATGAGCAACTCATTAGCAATCATTAGAGTTTAGTTGTTCTTATTTTTTTGTCTATTACTAAGGTAAAACCTACATTTCTTAATGTCTTAACTTTTGCTCGGATCTCTGCTTCTGGAGAATACCTGCAGAACCCAGTTGGACACTGTGCAGTTCTCCCTGTACTTCATTAAAAGACACAGTAGCGCAGGTGAGACTACAATCAAGCGCCGAGCGGAGCGCGACGGAGCTCTGCTTAGAAACGGAGGCCGACTGTCGAGCGGTCGCATGGAACGTAGCCTTTCCGTGGTCATAAGTCAATTACACATGGCTTCCTGTCGTCTCTCCTAACGACTTTCACCTTTCCCGCGCCGTTGGTGCGCCGCGTGGCTGCGTGCATTATGGAGGCAGGGGAAGATCGAAGAACAAAGGGAAGCCCAGAGAGCTGTCGATATGTGTCAGGTCATTAGACGACTGATTTCCGTCAAGTATTACGCGCTCTATCATTCCCAACCCCCCCCCTCCAACCTTACTCTTGGCGAGAGAGAGTGAGAGAGGGAGAGAGAGGGAGAGCGAGAGAGAGAGAGAGCGAGAGAGAGAGAGAGAGATAGAGATAGAGAGAGAGAGAAAGAAGCCATGACTCATAAAAACCTCCGATATCTCACTGGATCCTTATCTTCTCTTTGATTTGTCACCCGGCTCCTGACTCCTCTCATCGATCCCGAGGGAGTTTGATGCTGCGCCGAATTAGTCGGGCAGATGAAATCGGAGCGCGGCGGTGAAGAAAGAACTGGGCGGAGACGACGGAGCTGGGTGTAACTGATCCATTTTAATGACACTCACTGGCTGGGACTGTAATTACGGGGATACCTGACAGCACCATGACAAATATTTACATACTACATCAAACCAGAGAGACATTTCGAATCCCTTTAGAGCATGATTCCTTCTGTCCGTCCCTCCCTCTCTTTCTGCCCATCTCATTTGAGCACCCGCCTCATCCCGTCTCCACGTCATATTTCGAAGGGACCTGTCTCGTGGCTGGTGGATTATGAGAGAGTGAAGTCTTCCTAATGGCAATAAATACTAATTGTGCATTGAGCTCGACCTTTGCGTGACGCGTGGAGCGGCATCACGTCGAAAACCTGTCCCGTGCACGTGCAAAGCAAAGGCTCAGCGTTCCCGTCTGCTCGTTTATTAGCGACCACGCGGAAATCAAAGCGGAGTCGTAAAATTCACACCACATTGCAACTCACCAAAACCCTCTGCTCCCCGGTGAGGTCCGGCGAATCGCAGAGCAGCTGAGATTCGGAGACTGTTAACAGACACGGGGTTTCTCCAATCATCACCGAGTAATTCAGACGCGCATTCCCAGGGGCGGGAGGAATCAGATTTTTACCCTGAGAAACAAAAAAGATGACGGAGACACATTTACTCACGACTGTAGAACGGAAAGACGGGAAATCAGACAGGAAACGCTACCTTGAGGATTATAGGTGATCCAGGCTTGACCTCCAGAATTCCGGCACTCCCGAGTGGGTCAAAGGTCGGGTTGGGATAATAGGTAAATCGGGTGCCGTTAAGGACAAGGACGGAGGACACGTGGTCCAGGATGAAACCGAACTCGTCCGGGTGAAGGCCGCTCTCGGGCGCCTGGCGCTTTGTGTAGACGATTGGAGGAGCGAGGCAGGACATGGTGGAGTCGTTCACCACCGTACACACCTGTAGGGGAAACAGAAAGATGGCGGCAGCATGAGAGTAGGGCTGAGAATAAATCTCACCCACTCAATGAAGCGCTTAATCCTGCTCAGGGTCAATGGAAAGCTAGCAGCACATGGTAGAAAGCAGGAATACCCACAGACAGGTGGCAACTGGATTATTATGGCACACACACACACACTAACACACACACACTAACACCAAGGGTACTTTAGAGAACTAATGTCTTTAATGTTGGAAGAAACCAAAGCACCTGCAAACTACACAAAGATATGACCAAGGCTACCCTACACAGGGAATCAAGCCCGGGACCCGGGTGCCGTGGGATGCTAATGTCCTATGGCACGAGATCTCAAAAGTTGCCTTGCTGGATATTCCTGACAGCTGACACCACTGGCATCAATATGTCGGCTCCTACTGATAGCATATTTCTAACTATCCAATAAGCAACATTATTGAACTCACTGGTGCCGGTTTACCTCAATAAGTAGCCAATCCCTCGTTTAGCTTATGCAACAACATAACTAGACGAGCCACATCACAGACTAAGATGGAGCCATTCTGCTTAAGCCATACTGAAATATGCCTGTTGCTGCACTTGTCGTGTGGGGGGGTCAACTGTCACGTCTTGGCTAGTGAAATTCTAGACTTTGGTCAAGCTAACTGACCTGGGATCAATCCCGGTTGGGGCAACCTGAAAATTTCCGTGTGGACCTTACATGTTTGCACGGGTTATCTCCGGTGTCCTTACGCATCCCAAAGCCATGCGCGTTAGGACAGACTAGGTTAGAGACTGTGTTTGATGGCGCTACGATGGAGTGGCACCCTTACGCGCTCAGGTGCCGGGTTGGACACCGGCTGGCCTGCAACCCTGGAAGATTAACATCTCAAATGGCTAGTTATCTGCTGTCGATGCTTAGCGATGGTTGGTTACACAAATGTGCTCTGTGGGATAGGGATAAACAGACTGAGCTTCCCAATCTCTAGTCACCTGTAAGGGCAATATAGAGGCACCAATTAGCCTAGCGCATGTTGTTGGATTGTGGGAGAAAAACCATGCGGGCACAGTAAGAACAAGCAAACTGCTCACAGAGAGGACACTGAACGCCCCAACCGGGAATCAAACCCAGGAGCTTTTTACTGTGAGGCGGCAGAGCTAGTGCTGCTAGCCACGAATTACTAGCCGCGCTTTAACACACGTGATTTATTCCAACACATCTGGAAGCCGTGAGAAAAGTCCCGCTCTCGTGCTTCATGCCCGCCTGGTCTTTAATAAACGTCAAACACATGGAAGGTCAGCGATAATTAGCCTCCAAAACCCAGAGGGTGTGTGTGTGCGCTTACATTCGTGGTCTCCACTCCGCCATATCTGGCCCTGACTTTGGGCTCCTGGATGGTGAGCAGGTGCGTTCCAGTCACGGTCAGTGATGTGCTGCCGCTGTAAAGATGAGACAGAAGTTGATTATCTATTCTTCAGATGTCATGCTCTCGGGTACGCGTTGAAAGCGCGCGTGTGTGTGTGTGTGTGCGTGTGTGTGTGTGTGTGTGTAGTTCTTTACTTGATGATGCTCCAGTTGGGGTCAATGCTGAAGATACTGGGATCCTCGGTGTAGATGTACCGCAGGTTGCTGCTGATCTCAGCTTTATCTATAAACAGCTTTATGGACGATGCCCCGGGGCCCAACGCGGACGCTGGAGTCACACACACGATCTCGAGCGTCGATCTCCTGGTGTTGGGGGAAAAAGCAAATATTACACATTCTTTTATATCATCTACGGCTTAACCCAACACGGGGCGGCAGGGTGGCGCAGTGGATATGTTCTCCCTGTGTTTGCGCGGGTTTTCTCCGGGTACTCCGGTTTCCTCCTGCATTCCAAAGACATTCATAATAGGTTAAGTTGTGTCTCTAAATTGCCCCTTAGTGTGTTAATGTTTGTGTGTGCGCCCTATGATGGACTGGGTTGTTCCTGCCCTTGCGCCCAGAGTTGCTGGGTGGGCCTTGGCTTCCACGTGACCCTAAAACTAGAATTACGCGGGTATAGACGGGGTCGCGGGCTAGCCGGGGTGCAAGGGCAGCGACGATATTAAACAGGGTGCCACTTCATCATAGGGCACACGTACAGTATACACACACATTCACACACTAAGGGCACGTTCAGACACACTGGGCACACTGAGAGAACACTCGAATTCCACACAGAGAATTCCCGATTCATCCCAGCCAGGGATTTCAGACCCTTCCTGCCGTAAGGTGACTGAGATACCAACTGTGCCACTGCACTGTGCCAATGGGTTTCATGTTTTTATTCCTGGCAGATCAAAGGAATAAACGCAGCGCCTCTGTGCCGGCGAGTTCGCCGAATGAAGGCATGGTCTTTGTGCTCGTCAATCCCTTTGTAATAGCGGGTCATTATGGCGTAAAAAAAGGGTGGCAGTGGTGCCCGTCAGGATGAGTGTACAAACTTTATTTAGTAATCTTTATTTAACCAGAGGGATATAATGGGGTACATGAATGTATTTTACCAGTGTGTCCCGGACAAGACGGGCATCCAGTAGTATAAACAACAGATGGCAGAAATATGATCAAAACTGAAGGAAACACAACAGTGCTTGAAAGGTGGCACACCGGGTACAACCAGAGAGACAGTGGGCGATCATACGCTGGGAATTCTGATGTAAAAATTCCATAAAACGGGACAAAAAATAAATAAACATCAGGATCTGGTTGGCTGGGATTTATAATGCCCTCGCTGGCCACTTGATTAGGTACACCTCACTAGTAAAAAAAAAAAAAAAAAAAGTGGACCCCCTAAGCAGAACTGCCTTAATTCTTCATATCATGCCCTCTACAGAGGATGGTATTCTACATTCCTTGGCATTTGAGTTACTGTTGTCTTTCTATCATCTCGAACCAGTCTGTCCATTCTCCTCTGACCCTCTCACATCAACCGCCACTCGCTGGATACTTGCTCTTTTCTTCACACTGTTCTCTGCCAACTTTAGAGATGGGTGCGTGTCGGAAAATCCCACAAGATCAGCAGTTTCTGAAATAGCCCATAATGCCAACCCGGCCATGCCACGTTCAAAGTCACTTAAAATCACCTTCTGATGCCCGGTTCGTCCTCCAGCACGGTGTCTTGACCTCCTCAAGATGCCTAAATGCGCCGAGATGTGGTTATGTGATTGGCTGATTAGATATTCCGGTTAACAAGCGATTGAAAATGTGTACCTAATAAAGTGGCCAGCAGGGTCTGAATAATTCAGCACAGGTTATTCATTCATTTTCTATAACCGCTTAAACCTACTTCTATGTTCACGGGGGAAGCCAGTGCCCACTCGGAGACTCTGGGCGTGAGGGCAGGAACAACCCTAGACAGAGCGCGCACACACACATAGAATCACACACACACATTCACGGGCAATTTAGAGACACCAATTAACCCATGAATCATGTCTTTGGAATGCGGGAGGAAACCGGAGTACCCGGGGGAGAACCCTCAACAACACATGGAAAACATACAAACTCCACACTGAAATTTCCTAAGTTTCGCCCCACACGGGGCTTGAACCCAGGATCTTTGCCTCTGTGCGCCACTGTGCAAACCCATGGAACACAGAACCCCGGAATTTCGGCTTGGGTCTGAAGGGCAGCCATCTTGTGCACGACACCACACTCTTCATTTGTGCCAGGTTTTGTTTTTCTAACCACGCTGAACAAGATCTTCTCTGACTGATGTCCTGCCCCGGTACTGAACGAGTCCACTCGTGTGTGTGTGTGTGTGTGTGTGTGATTACATCCCGGTACACACAGCGTCGCCCCCGTGTTTAAGCGCTGCTGTGACATTTACTCTGACTGACAGACAGCAGTGTCAGCGTGGACTGCTTTTTTGGTCTAGTCCTGTTTATTTGTTTCATCCTGACACGCAGCATTGAGCTCGGGGAACATGAGCAGTGTGTGTGTGTGTGTGTGTGTGTGTGTGTGTGTGTGTGTTCTGGATGACTGCAGATTAAGCAGCGTAGCAGATCGCTCTGGATGAACGGCTCACCTGACAAACACGCACGGCTCCTGGGCCAGGAACACAGTCACCGCGCTTCCCGCTTCCAGGTGCCGGCCAGAGATGGTCAGCCTGGTCCCTCCTGATACGGGTCCTTTATCCGGCTGCACGCGACTGATACTGGGGGTCTGTCAAGAACACACACACACACTCGCATCAATATACCAATTCATTTCTATTCAATTGTTCATGAATACGTAACACATTTCCTATTTACCTAGCATGCATGTCACTGGTATGTGGGAGGAAACCGGAGTACCCGGAGTGAACCCGTAGGGGAGAACATAAAAACTCCACACAGAAATTTCCAGCAGTTAAAGAGTAAAAAAAAAAAACTCGAGGTCACTTGCAAACGTTTAATTCTGGCTGCTCTTGTGCTGTGTGTGTGTGTGTGTGTGTGTGTGTGTGTGTGTGTGTGTGTACTATTGTCTTCATGAAGCACTTTTTCTTCCATGGTCCTCATTTGAATTGGTGGAAATCATTTGCATTGTCCTCAGTGCCTCTCTATTTTACTCGGTCCTCATGTTAATGCAATTACAAGAGTGTGTGTTTGCACAAACAAATATATATTTTGAGGACATCAAAGTGAGGACATTTATGTGTAGTGAAAACACTGAGGTCGGTCCTCACTTGTTTTAAAAAGATTTCACATCTTGATGGTCGCAGATTGCTGTAGATGGCTTTTATTCATGGTCCTCATTTTGCTCGGTAGAACTGATAAGCCCTCAGAGCCTTGGGATGTTATTCGGCCCTCACTTTAGGGCAATTACAAGACGTGTGTGTGATGTGTGTGCTTGTGGGTTTGAAAGGCTAGCATTGTGCAGACCGGCCCAGGGTTTTTTTCAAAATGAGGACATGTTTGTAAAGTGAGTACACTGTACCCACATCCTGATGCCCTCAGAGTGTTCAAGATGACTTTTCTCCATGGTCCTCATTTCGGTTGGTGGAACTGATAAACACAGTGCTTAAGTGCCTGGAGGATTTTACTCCATCCAAATTTTAGGGCAATTAAAAGATTGGGAGTGTGTGTTTGCACTACTTTATTTTTGAGGACCACGTTTATGTTTCCAGACATCAAAGTGAGGACATTTTTGAATAGTGAGAACATTGAATTCGCTAATCACATCATTATTTTTTTTTTTACTGATATCACTTCTTGATGCTCTCAGAGTGTTCCAGATCACTTTTTACCATGGTCCTCATTCTGGTTGGCGGAACTCTTTAGTGCCTTAAAGATTGTACTCGGTCCTCACTTTAGAGCAACTACAAGAGTGTGAGTGTGTGTGTGTACTAGTATATAATGAGGACCAGCTTCAGGTTTTATTTAAACAGTGAAACTGAAGGCATTCTGGTGACGTGAAGTGAACAGTTGACACAGTCCTCACTTTGATTCTAACATCATCTCTACACGGTCCTCATTTTGGTTGCTGGAAACATATATGGTCCTCAGTGCCTTGGGGTTTTTCTCTGTCCTCACTTTAGAGCTTTTACAAAAATGTGTGTGTGTGTGCACGTGTGGATACGTGTGAGGAATCTTACATTGTTGTAACAAATAGTTTTGTTGAATAGGTCTCAAGATGATTAGGTCCCGAGATCAATCACATACAACTTGTAAATCCTATTGTACTCCCATTGTACTTTGAGGGGCAGTCATAGGCTTGCAATTTAGAAACCAGCTGCCTTGCAAACAGAAGGTCCCCGGTTCGATTCTCAGTAACGCCAAGTCATGGCTGAAGTGCACCTAACCCCCAGTTGCTCCCGGGCGTTGTGCAGTGTGCACACTTCACCAGTGTGTGTGTGTTTTACAGCACAGATGGGTTAAATGCGGAGGACAAATTCTGCAGTGTGCAAGCATAGTGGCAAATACATTACTTTCCACCTTAACTCCTGGGGGGGGGTTTGGGCGTGAACGTCTTTCTGAGAGACGTCCCAGGATTATCACACACCACAAGGCCATGCCCCTCCCCAAACCCCTGGTATACAACATGTTACTCTCTGTACACTGAGAAGAACCAAGACATGTAGCAGAGACATCATCAGGAACATCACTGACGACGGTCATTTCTGCACAAACGTCTCACTCCCCTCACAAAAACGTCTCGCTCACCTCACAAAAACGTCTCGCTCCCCTACACGTGTGTGTACATATGTCCTTAATCGGCTGCAGTTGTGCCCTCCGTGCAGCCTCCTGAAAGAGAGCTCTGCTACTTATTAAATACTCCAGAGTCAGCCAACTGTGTGTGCATGTGCATATGCATCTGCGTGTGTGTGTGTGTGTGTATTTACTGCGAGTTGTAAGACTAGCGTTATATTGAAACCAGTGTTGACGCGCATTGTCTTAGCAGTGTCTTCTGTTCAAGTTGCTGTCTGTCCTGTTACCAACTGGGCACAGGTGGGCACAATTTGGCCATTTTCACTTAGGGGTGCCGGCGGTTTAGACATGACCAGCTGTGTGCAGAGGGCACTGGTATACACTCTGTCTACTTACAGATATGTAAGGGGGGTGTACTTAATTTTGTGAGATACTACGGCACAGTGGGCAGTGCTGTGGGCTCAGAGCAAGGAGATGCCAAGTTCGAACCCCCGGGCCGACTCGGGGAAATTTCGGCGTGAAGTTTGCATGTGATCCCCGAGTTCGTGAGGGTTTTCTCTGGGTACTCCGGTTTCCTCCTGCATTCTGAAGACATTGATGTCTCTAAATCGCTCCTTAGTGTGTGAATGTGTGGGATTGTGTGTGTGCCCTATGATGGATTGGCACCCTGTCCAGATTGGTAGAAAATGAATGAACGGTCAAAATGGAATATCCGCTGCATAGTCCAGTCTGTGCGCGTATCTTTAAGACGACCGAATGTCCCCACGAGGACAGGAATAACAGGGACAACTCTGGGGCTGGAACAATACTAGGCGCCAATCCGGAGCACCCGGGGAAAAAAAGACGTGCCAACACGCCCCATGTTTGACGACTATATGCAGAGATCGTTTATATTTACGGCATTGGGCACGTGCTTTCATCCAGATACTTGGAGCGGCTGAGGGTTAAGGGCCTTGCTAAAGTGCCCAGCGGAGGCAAATGGGCAATAATGAGATCTGAACTGAGATCTGGACCTCCACTGAGTCAGTCATGTACACCTGAACAAACCAAACCCTGTGATGATGGTGGTGATTATGATGGTGATGATGATGGTGATGATGATGGTGGTGATGATGATGGTGGTGATGATGGTGGTGATGATGGTGGTGATGATGATGGTGATGATGGTGGTGGTGATGGTGGTGGTGGTGGTGATGGTGATGATGATGATGATGATGATCATCTTCTACCGTATAAAGACACGCTCTATCAGTGTTGTTGTGGAGAAACCTCAGTGGTTCTTCAAACAGCACTTACCCCACACTCCAGGAACCATCCAGTATCAAGCAGAACATCAGTTGAACCTCCAAGTTCCTTGTCGTCCATCAACGCTCATTAAATTCTACTGTAAAGTCCCAGATGATCATTATAATAGCAACAGCATGTTCTATCTCTAACATGATGATGAAGTACACGAACACCTGCCTGTGTGCTGTACGCTGTACTTGCAGCCAGGGCCATAAGTATTTGGACAGGTACATTCGATTTTACAGTATCACCACCTTCTGAAAGTTAAACAGACCAGATGTTTATATAACTTTATATATTTTTATATAAAATAATGGATTTAGTTAAAGATGATAGATCTGCTTTACTCTCGGTCAGCATCCGGGATCCGTGGTGTAGTTCTCCTGTCCGCCAGGTGTCAGTGTGTAATATCACGTGGTGTAGTACTTCTCCTGTCCGCCAGGTGTCAGTGTGTGTAAATATCACGTGGTGTAGTTTTTCTCCTGTCCGCCAGGTGTCAGTGTATAATATCACGTGGTGTAGTTCCTCTCCTGTCCGCCAGGTGTCAGTGTGTAATATCACGTGGTGTCGTTCCTCTCTTGTCCGCCAGGTGTCAGTGTGTGTTAATATCACGTGGTGTAGTTCTTCTCCTGTCCGCCAGGTGTCAGTGTGTGTTA
>JAOUQT010081226.1:0-10038 GCA_025769995.1 Xyliphius kryptos
CCACATTCCAAAAACATGAAGGTAAATTGAATGCTCTAAATTGCCCTGTATAGTGTGTGTATGAGTGTGTGGCTGTGAGGGTGAGTGTGTGCCCAGCGACGGATTGGCGCCCTGTCCTGGGTGTATCTGCCCAGCGCCCGAGATGTCTCCCCCCCCGACCCTTATAAAGGAATAAGCGGAAGATAATGAATGAATGAATGACATTATATATGTGCCATATCAAAATACTCAAATGTGCATTACCAAATAAGGTGTAACACTTTTAGCTTATATGACAGTGCCATAAGTGCAATGTATTTTAAATTTAATACATATTGCTTGCCACTGCCACTTTAACTTTTATATAATTTGTATAATTTTTCTATTTTACTTTTACTAACAATACTTCAATTTAAATTTATTTAAAGTAATTTATCTTTTATAGTACTTTATATTACTTTATATATCTTTATATTACTTTATATATACTTTATATCTTTTATTCTTTAATCGTCTTTGTATATTACAATGCTATAAATGGAGCATCTGTTAAAACTGCTATTATATTACTGCTGTTATATTTACTAAATAGCTGTCCTGGTAAAAAAAAAAATCATAGTAACAAATAACTTTTGGATTATTGACTAGTGTTCTGCAAAGTTGCTTTGAGGTAGTATTTTTAGAATATAAATAGCATTGAGTAAAATTCTACATTTTTCATTTTTAGAGCAATGAAGATGTGAAATATAATATACTGCCTACACAGTGATTAAAGTAAATTTAATATGGGTAGATGATGCTGTTCTGTTTGCAATGTTGTGATAATTATGTTCTGAGCTTGTTAATACATTATAATACTGCATGTTATGTAAGAGTTCTTCATGCTTTTAATAACTATGCACTTTTCTTACTGTCCTTACAGCAAAAGTAAATTGATGAGGTATTTTTATTTAAGAGCATAAAACCCAAAACATGAATACCCTATCCTGTGTTTTTTCATGGAGTCACTATCATTACAAATCATAGTATATAAATTGGTTAAAATAAAAATAAACACGTTTACACTCTGTAGGTCATTTCTTCAACAACACCAGGGGCAATTATGGACCCTTTGTAGAGCAGCAAGAACAGGAAGAGCATTGGGATTTCCAAAATGATGGTGAAGAAGAAAGTCTGGCGGCTTCTCATTCCTTATCTTATCAAATACTAAAGGAAGAAATGGAAGCACAAGAAGATTATTTATGCTCATACAATACTGAGCATTCAGAACGGAGAAGCAGCCTGTGCTCATGTGCGCCTCCACCCTGTTTTAGTGGTATGTTATAATATAAATTTAAAATATTTAAACATCTTGCATTTATTCCACTAACACAAGGTAATGTTAGTTAAGTGTATCGTTTTATTTCATTATCATCCACTTAATCCTATACTAGGGACTATCAATGGGCACACACTCACACAGACTACATAGAAGTAATTTAGATTGAGACAATTAAGAGCAGCCAATTTACCTTGAATCCATGTTTTTGGGAGAAAACTGAAAAACCCCAAAAAAAACAAAAAAACACACAGACATGGAGAGAGCATCAAAATTTCACACAGATCAGGAACAAACCAGGATTAGACGTGACTGAGGATCAGTAAATGCGCTGGGCAGATACACTGAGGATAGGGCGCCAATGTATCGCTGGGCACACACTCACTAACGCAGCCACACACACACACACACACTATATGGGGCAATTTAGAGAATCACCCTTGCTCTTACCCAAACCCTGGAATCCATGTTTTTGGACTATGGGAGGAAACTAGAAAACCCAGAGGAAACCCTCGCAGACACAGGAGAACATGGAAACTCGACCCAGATCGGGATTTGAACCAGGAATCCCCAGCGCTAAGAGGCGAACGTGCTAACCACTAAGCCACCGTGCCGCCCACAGTAAGAATGACAGATGTTATTAATTGAATACAGTAATTTGGAACACCTGACCTTAAATTAAGTGCTATTATGATTTTAAGTATCAAAATGTTCACACATCTTCTACATTATAAATAGGAATTGTGCATTTCTGTTTTGTTTTTGTTTTTTTGAACAAAGAAAAAAAATTGTCAATTAGAATCCATGGCTAAAGGCTTTTTTTAACCTCTAGTGGTGTGTTCAGTTGGGATTTACTCCACCTGTCGATGCATTTGAAGCCAACAATTGGTCAATTGGACATAGTAATCAATACTTTCGTATGCACAGCGCATACATTTTTTCTCATTCTGTAATCAGTTCCTAAGTTGATTGTGTTTAAAGGCACCATCTAACTGTGCCCCCCGTGTACAAAGGAAAAATAATTAATGCTCATGGTATCGCCACTCCATGCATTGGTCCATGGCAGAGTGCAATAAGTCTTGCTGGACCTACTGAAAGAAAAAGCGAGCAGTAAGCCATAAGTCACCCACTGCTGGTCGTGACATAAGTTGAAGGCCATCTGTGCTTACTCCTAAATAGCGTGAGTGGCGCAGCTTATGCTCCATAGGTGATGCTCTTAGTGTTTGGGCACAGTTGGCACAGCTGTGTTAGGAATGGATTGGTAAGCACCCCATTTCCTTTAGTTTTTTTATTTATTTTCTGTAAATCGTGCACTCTCTTTAAGCAAAACATCTTTACACTTGTGCAGTAGTAAGAGTAGCATGAAACCTGACGTATCTTTTGGTTTGTAGGGGTCACGTGTGCATCTGAGGCATCGTTAAATGCAATGCATGGCATGGAACACATGCCTTAAGATATTTTACATTGTACATATTTTTAGTATGAAATACATTTTTTTCAAACTGTTATTCATATCTTGTGGTTCTTTCTCATGTGGTTGGTTTTGGCATGCCAAATACTGAATGTGATTAATAAAAAGTAACTAAAGGAATAAAGTCTTAAAAAGTCAATTTTAAACATTCCTGTAAAATGTGTTTCATTTTTACTAATTAAACATCAGTTAATTAATATCAGTTAATTTAATTTTTTGTAATTGAAGTCTATTTGTACATGGCAAGATGGTTAAGTCTAACCAGATTTTTTTTGTGCAGTAAAAAACATGGTGGTTGTAGGTGTGGAAGTTCTTGAAGAGGTTCTGCATGAAGACACAGAAATTTTGGACACAGTAACAATGTAAGTATATAAAAATTCTTTTCGATTTTATTGATAAAATCTTATATTGTATCAAGCGCTGGACAGATACACCCAGAACAGGACACTCATACACACTCATACACTCATACACACTCTTTCAGTGCTGTGGTGTGGGTTAATGGAATCCCCTCTAGCGAAGTTAGTGGAAGTTCCACTAGTGCCCATGTTGCTCATCTCAATCACTGCAGTGTTTTCTTTTTTAATACCAAATTTAAAACATGAAACTGAAACACTAAGACCTTCACACAGAAAGGCATCTTTGCCATAATATTAACACTATAAAGTAAATTATCCATATAAATAAAGATAAAACTAAAACTCAGACAGTAAATAATAAGTTGTATTGGTAGTGATCAATTCCAAGGGTTTTGATTTTATGGAAAAAGTGAATTAATTTAAAAAATAAACCTTTAAACTTTGTACAATGATATTTTTTTCATATCATGTTGCAGATGTGATGGAGACCGAGACAACTGTCTGATGAACCCAGTCTCATTTCACTGCAACAAAGATTTTTCATGTGACTGCAACCTTTTGGATTACTAAACTACTCTTGTTTTTAAATCCAGATATTTTGTGACATTTTATGTATTATTTTAAACTGATGGGAAAATTAGGGTATTTTAGCAACTTGGCTCATTTTTAAAGAATTTATAAAGAATTTTTGAAATAACACATATAACATCATAGTTTACTTTTTTGACGGATGCAGATCATTTTAATAATCTGATGTTTAATTGCAACAGAAACAAAGGCAATAAAATACAAGTGGCAAAATGTATCATCGCTGGCGTTCAGTACTGTGGGGCTCATCTCGCCAGGTGTGCAACATATTTAATTGTCCATGATAGATGGCGAAAACCCTGTCTGAAGATTTCTTCTCTGCTGCTACAGAGATTTTAACTGGCTAATCAGGGAACCAGCACAATCAGGCAATGTGCAATTTGTGAAAAAGAAGTGTGCTGAGGAGGGGTAACATTGAGATGGTGCAGAATTGAGACATTTTCTGTAATAAAATACAATTAAAACATATACCTAAAACATGTACTGGTTTAAAGTAAAACTAATATTTTTGTTCGGTCTATTAAAGACATTTAAAAGAGTTATATTGGTTGCAATTCCATCATGTAGCCATTTTCTGTCAAAATAAGTATCTGACTTTAGAAATGTTTTGACTAAAAGCACTTTTTTCTAAGTTACACTACAGTCTTATGGATAAAAACAGTCTGTAAATAAAATTTATAAAGTTAGCAGCAAATGAATCACATCTATTTTTACCCCCAATTTTTGCCTGCAGCATTCAAAAACTCAAAAAAGTATATATTAGCTGTCCACATATATATTGTCATGATGTGAACATATTTTTGTGTTACTTATTGTATATTGGATTAAGTAATACTGCATTTAGACATTCTAATGTTTTTTAAAGTGCTCATGTTTATTTTAATGTTTAGTTGATGTGCAAAGTGCAAAGTAACCATTAAAATTTTTTTAAACATTAGATAATTTATCGTTTACCCCAATTCCAATGTTTTGTAATAACTTAGACACTAAAAGTCATAGTATTGTTTAACTTTCATAATTTTAACAAGGCATTGCCAACATTATATTATCATAACACAGCCTTTGATTACTTTAAAGGTAACATTTTTTGTGTTATAACACCATGGAATGATATACTGATAGGGAGTATACATAACTCATAAAAGAGAAAAAATTGCCACTGATGTCTGGTAACAAAAATATTTTTTCATGTACAGTATGTCCTCTGATCATAGAGTACAATTATTAATTATTCAGTGTCATTACACTTTTCTGCAATTACAGACATAATAAAATGTTTATAATCCAATCTCATCTTATTGTCTTCCACTTAATTTTCTACTAGGGTCGCAGAATCCCTATGCCCACCCAAGGGTGAATTTTTCGAGTTCTGGGCAGACACTCGGCATGCAGGACAGAGTGCCAATCTATCATTGGGCACGTTTGTATTATTTTTATGTATTTAAAATGCATTGCAGCTGTTAAGTTTTAAAAACATGATCTAGCATATGTTACCTGATAAAGTAAAAATCATCATTACAGAAATTACAAAACAAAAAGTATAATAGAAAATTCGAATTAAATACACTTTATATAAGCTATATTAAAATGAAGAGTTTTAAAATTTTGTGAAAGCATTACCTTGAATAATTAAAAGTAAATGTATTATATATTTAAATAATGAACTATTATATAAAGAATCTTTAATTCACTTACTATGTAAATTTATGCATTAACAGAGCTCCATATTATTCAGATAAATCCAAACAATTCATTTATTTATTCATTCATTTATCATCTTATAATCCTGTACAAGGGTCGCAGGGGGCTTGATTATTTCGGGCGCTGGACAAATACATACACACACACTATACAGGGCAATTTAGAGCATTTAATTTACCTCAAATCCATGTGGGAGGAAACCGGAGAACCCAGGAAAAACCCGCATGGACACAGGGAGAACATGGAAATGCTAACCACTAAGCCACCATGCCGCTAAACCAACAATAAAAACAATTAAAAGTAAACCATAAAATAATAATTTAATAGGACTGAGATCTGGAAAGCCGAGCCTTTAAGTTCGAAGACAGGTACCCTGGGGCACATCCTCAGCTGCTGCACTATGGCGCTTGGAAAAGGATGTTACCAAAAGAGGCATGACCAAGTCCTTAAGACCATTGTTGAGGTCATAAACATTGGACTAGTGTGGGCAAAGCGGTATCAACCCTCCAATAAAACAATCAACTTTGTCAAAGCTAGGGAACAGGCAGCCCCAGTCAAAAGATCACCAGCAGGAATCCTGACCTCTGCTAGAGACTAGCAGCTGCCTGTGGAACTCGATTGGCAGTTAAAGTCAAGCATAAGAGAGGAGCTATTTGCAATACCATTTAAGTGGCAGAAAGGGCCTCAAGATCACTGTGGCCCAAGAGAGGGAAACCATGGACGCATGGTAGCTAGTTGGCCAGCTGGACACAAGATGGGGGCCTGTTCAGCCAAGACTAGGTCACAGGTCAGAGTGTATGATGTTGAAAGATCCGAAACACCCAATGATTTCAGAAAAATCACTAATGATGTGCCCATAAGCATCATTAGATGTATTTTCACAGTGAAGAGTTGAGGCAAAAACAAGAAAGAATCAAACCGATAATGAAAAAACTAAAATTAGTTGACTGACTTTTATTAAGAGTACATGATATTAGTTAAATGCACCTTTAAGATTTTTTTAACATGCAAACTTACCACAGTATAATAAGTTAATTTGGATGTATTTTGTGGTAAGTTTTGTCTTTATGAAGTTCTTTGTAGTGATGTAATATTTACCTTGCAACCCCGCAGGACTGTTCTTAGCTCCTCAGTAAGAAAAGTAGCACTGGCTGTCCTAAAAGTAGCTAGATAATAATGTCATCACCTAATTTGCATAATATTCAATTGGCATGTATTTAATGTTTTAAAATAAAGGAATAGCATCATGGGACAGGAAAAAAGTAAGTAATACGTTTTATAAATCCTCTACTGTCATTATAGTCTAATGGAACCTTCACAACAACTTTAGAACATGAGAGTGTTGGTTGGTATAGCGATAAAACAAGGAACGTCACTTAGAACGTCAGATCAATTTGTGTTCAGACGAACCTCAGGTTCAGATACAGAAAGCTCTTGCAAATTGTCTGAAGACCATCAAACATTCCACAAATAAGCACAAGTAAGAGACATGTGTCTTAACACTGAAATGTTAGCCTTTTTACTGAGATATAATTTTGCCCACAGAAATATATTAAGCTAAGTGCAAATATACTAAAAGTAACTTAACTACTCAGACGCTAATTCACGTTGTACCAACCTGATTTCAAATCAAGTGCAAAATGACAGATACACTGATTACATTTATTATGATAACATTACTATGATTACTATGATAACATTTATTTAAAAAGCGCTGATGATCTAACACAGAAAAAACTACAGTGTATAACAATAGTGAGTACGCCCCTCACATTTGTGCAGTTATGTAAGTATATCTTTTAATGGGACAACACTGACAAAATGACGCTTTGACACAATGAAAAGTAGTCTGTGTGCAGCTTATATAACAGTATAAGCTTCCCTCAAAATAACATACTATACAGCCATTAATGTCTAAGGGACATGGAGGGAAAAAATATACTTGGTTGCGGAAAAAAAATAAAAAAAATACTGCAAGATCTCGCAAAAATAATAACAAAATAATGCAAAATAAAGCATTCATATGTTGATGCAGTTCTGTTTGCGTAGCCATTTGGAAATCACAGCAAATTTTTCATCATTCAATTACAAAAATGCACAACCTTTCGTACGTCATTGCTTTAATAACCAGTTTTTTCAACTAATAGTATTGCGAGATCTCGCATTAGTTATTTTTATAGTTAACCAAAGGTTTTGCGAGATCTCGCAATATTTCTTTTTTTTTGCAACCAAATATATTTATATATTTTTTTAACGTATGTCCCTTTAGGGGCTCCGTGCTAAAGTGTGCATATGGAGCAGGTGTCTTCAAGTTTGTGGTACAGCTCTCACACTAAACTTAAAAACTTCAAGTCAAACTGTAGGGTATTATTTTGCAACCCAGTTTCCTTATAGCGTACTGCAAGAGAAAAATGTATTAGTCACTTGCATGTGAATACTTAGTTTGGCATTAAATGTCCTAGATGTTGAGAACAGTTTGGATTTGGGTTTGCAAAGCACACACTTACACACATATTTTGTCTTTCTGACGATTCAACAAGTGTCATATATTTTTGCAAATAAGGCCACAGTGTAACTTGGACTGTAGTTTTTGCTTTTCTCCATCCGTGTGTTGACAATGTCCCAAGATGTACAGAGACACTAATTTTTCAGGTTATAAGGAACTAATTGAGAAATCACCCACATGAAACTACTTGGTAGCTCCACTGTGGGTTTCGAAAATAAGCTTTAAAGAAAGCTCTTGCAAATTGTCCGAACAATAAATTTTAAATTCAAATTTTAAAGTTGAGGTCTATTAAAATACAGTCTTAAATGTCTAAAATATCAGTCTTAATGCCAACATGGTTTTGCAGCAGCTATAAACCAGCGTTAGCTGTTGTTCAGCCCATTTTTGAAAACTGGTGTAAATGCTTGATATTACAGCTGAAAAAGAAACTAAGACTTAAACTGACAGTAGTACAGAACCAGGAAAAGCATTAGAGAATAAAGAGGAGACTTTTACTGAAGCCAGGACTGAAGTAGCTCATATTGGTAAAATGTTACAAAAGCTGTAACAAAATCTGGGACTGAAATAGTTTATTTTGAATACTGAATAGAATTTTAGTACTAAAAATGCTAATGCAGAATCTGTGCCAGATTCATTTTTTTTAGATGTTTTCAAAAATTCTTGGCAAGATATACTGTAATTGTTTTAATATTATACTGGCTGATACCTGTTCCACACCCAGTTGGCAAGCATTTGTACAGGTACGGTTCATTAAAGACACTCACTGATTTGCTTATTTGAAAAGATACCTTTTCATCTCCATTAAAGTTTTCGGGAAGCAAAGCGCTGCTGAGGGATCGGACACATTTAGTTAGATGTCCTCTTTGCTGTTGACCTGTAGCATGCAGTAGCAAGCTCCTTTTCTGACATTTTTACTCTACGGTGTCTGAGTCTTTCAGAATGACATATTTGTTTGTTTTTTGCTGCAATCTCTTCAGCCGGGGCGGCACGGTGGCTTAGTGGTTAGCACGTTCACCTCTCAGCGCTGGAGGTTCTTGGTTCGAATTTTCCCACAGTCCAAAAACATGGATTCCAGGCACATTGAATGCGCTAAATTGCCCTGTATAGTGTGTGTTTGTGTGTGTGGATGGGTAAGTGAGTGTGGGCCCAGTAATAGATTAGCGCTCTGTTCTGGGTGTATCTGCCCAGCGCCCAAAACGTTCTTCCCTGGATGGCCATAGGGAACACACAAAAAGCTCCTTAGCTTCTTGGTATTATTGTTATATCTATAGTAAATTTTTTTATGCAATGTATTTTTTTTGCATTTTATGCAAAGATTATTACAGTCGCCTAAATAAATATCATTTCATATAAAACGTAAAATTTTCATATAATAAAACGACCAGCAGAGAAGCAGCAATAAAAGGGTTAACCGCTGGTATTTCCCTTAGTAACAGTTGACAGGCAATGGTGGGCGGGGCCATGTCAGCACAGGAAAGAGGTCTACTCGAGTCACTTGTGAATAGTAAATTAAACGTACAGCAATGGATAAAACCGCTGTGGTAAAAGTTGGCGCGGTTGCCAGTGCCAGTGTGTGTGCCCTCTTCGGTGGAGTCGTACTCGCCCAGTACATCGTTGCGAAAAAGAAAAGAGCGGGCAAGAAAACCAAGATCATTGAAATGGTAAGTAAGCCAGTGTAGTGTACCTCTTCTGTGGCCGGAAAGAATGGTCGTATTCCAAATAATCCTATCATCCGTACACTTGTCTACTACCTAGGGTGTTACACCGTAGGTGTCTTTTCTTTTTAGTGCACTATTTAGTAAAATGTAAAGTCGTTTGATATTGAGCCGGTGTTCTGTCGAGTTGCGCTGCTTTGTCGAAAAATGCTACCGTAGCGTGAATCGATAGCCGAGTCTGTCGATTCGTGCTACCCTATCGAAAAATGCTACCATATCACATATCTCGATAGATTAATACTCCTTATCAGATTATGCTTCCACAATAAGGGGAGCACATTTTATGATAAATTATAACCATTTCAGCAGTGATTTCTGGGGTAGCATATCTCGATAGATTAATACTCCTTATCAGATTATGCTTCCACAATAAGGGGAGCACATTTTATGATAAATTATAA
>JAOUQT010081233.1:0-10038 GCA_025769995.1 Xyliphius kryptos
CTGAGATTACCAATGTGGGTCCTTGAGCAAGGCCCTTAACCTTATTGCTCTGGGAATGTTGTATGACCAACTCTGTGTTCTGACCCCAGTCATCAAGTTAAAATACTTGTTAGTTGCTTTGGATAAAGTTGTCTGCTAAAAGACCAAACTTAAATAACATTCTTTTTCACAAATTTAAATGTTTTTTTATTGAATGATGCTTAATAAAAATCAATCTTATCAACAGAGTCACGAAAGTTACACATTCCAAATCTAAAAATTCGTAAAAATAACTGTTCTCATAATACATGAATTTAATCTTCCACTTGAATGTCTCATATCTTACTGATTACTATGAAATTTAATGTCCAATCCCATCTTTAAGGTACTAAAAGTTGTAATAATTCAATTTGCTGCATCGCTGTAGGTACTGAAGCTTCAAGAACATATAGTATGCATAAATTTGAGAACAGTGCCGCACTAAAGAGGCAGCTTAGCAGTTCATTAAATGAATGCATTCACCATTTTTAGCTAGTTCTAAAATATTTTTCTTACACTGAGGGTATAAAGGATGTGGCATACGTTTTCTCCAGAGGTTTGTTGTTTTCCATTTTTCCAGCATTTGCTTGATTTTGTTAGTGAAAGGGTATGCAGATGGGGGATGGTTCAAAGCCCGGTTGTCTGAGTGCTGTCACTCTTGCTGGAAGTCAGACAGGTTGCAGTGCTACTTATTAGGTGAGTCAGTATTTTCTAAGGATTTCACTACAAAGCCTACCACATGGTTCTGGAAGATGCAGCAAAACAAAATGTACTCAGGGCCAAACAATCTTTTCCTCCATCTATTTTGAAGATTCTGAAGATTTTTCTCATTCCTTCTCACAACCTTGCTCTCACCTCTGTGTGTCTTGTCTGTGTTTGTCCGTTTCCTCAATGAGAAAATGCACACAAACAAATTCAGCAACAACATGACTGGGATTTCCTCTATTACGCCTGACAGATATGCTGGCAAGAGCTAATTGAAATGTCTTTTTTTCAGATTCTTTGGCTAAAAAAGCCAAAATGTTTCTTAATATATTTTCCATTTCTTATGCACAAATAACTGGCTGTTTACATTATAATCTAGTTTGACCTTGAATACAAACCACACTTCTCAGTGTATTTTTCTGAGTTGTTTGAATACTATGATTGTTGATTTGAGGTGTCAGTGAACACATCTGCTGTAGGCATGGATGAGAAACACAAAGTCAAGTTTCCATTCGACATGCAATTCAGTATCTGAAAATTATTTACCAGCATGTCTTTGGTTTCATGGAAGAAGTTTGTGAAGGAAACTTATGAAGGCAAGAGGAGGACATGCTTAATCCACAAAGAAAAAAACTCTGCCTGGCCCACCCAGAAAGTAAAGTCATGAGCATTGTACTATGAAGCACTATCCACTGCGTAACTGTGCAACCCAAAAGATGAGAGAAAAGGTCAAAAGCAGATTTGTGTATTAGAATTTCCATAGTCCCTGTAATATATGTGTGTTGATCAAGTGAAAGTGTGTGAATAAGAAGCAGGTAAATTGTCTATGTCTGTGTATTTATCTAAGTATCTAATTATTGAAGAAGGATGGGACGTGGAAATAGCCTGGGCTGCAGAACTGAGTTACAGCAGACTAAAAAAATCAGGTTTGGTAATATCCGTGTGCAGTTTCACATAGCAGCTTATATTGCTGAGCATGGCTAATAAAAGCAAGCTTTACATTTTGTCATTTAGCAGACACTTTTATCCAAAGTGACTTAAAAGTATCATATCATGATTAGAACTAGAACACAGGGTTGATACAGCACACTCTGGAGCAATGAGGTTTAAGGGTTTTGCTCAAGGACCCACATTGGTAACCTCAGTGGGATTTGAACCCCCAACTTATTGATTGATAGCTAATTTTACCTTCACAATCCTTACATAAACCTGTAAACTAAATGTTTGAAATGATCTCCACATACAGCAACTAGAAAAAAAACGATGCTGCTTTCACACTGACAATATATTTATCCATCCATTCATCTTCCATGTTTCGGGCTCTGGGCACATACAGCCAAGACAGGGAGCTAAACAATTCCTGGTAACAAACTAACTCACACACATTATATATGGGCCAACTAACCTTGAATCCATGTTTTTGGACTGTGGGAGGAAACCCACATGTACATGTAAACTCCACCCAAAATAGGATTTGAACTTGGATCCTCAGCGCCAAGAGTCTAATGTGCTAACCACTAAGCCACCATGCCACCCTCAGTATAATTAATTGATATACAGTACATAGTAATAGATACTTGAAAAGGACCAAACCAAGTCATTGCTTTGCTAATCTATACCTTTAAATGACAAAGCCCTCATTGATTCACACACTCATTATTAATGCTCCCACTTCCCGAGTAAGTAAAATGCTGAAATTTGGCGTTGTGATTCCCTATCATGCCCTTGGAAAAAACTTAGTACTCACCTTCCTATGTTCGATGGTTTGTTCAATATTGCCATCACACGCAAGACCCAGCCCGGGTCACATCAGGATCTTCTCAAGTATCTACAGAAACTTGGCTCTGTCATTCGCTATTACTGTTTCCCACTTTCATAAAACTGTTCATTCGATATCGCCATCGAACGCAAGACCTCCCTAGTGTCACATTAGGGGTCTTTCTGAGTACCTTCAAGGCTAAAACTTGGTGATTACCCACCATGTCCTTGGAAAAACGAATGGGTTCTCGTGTTCCTAAGTTTGATTGTTTATTTGCTATTGCCATCGAAATCAGCACCTTCAGATGGACAGGAGTTTTTGCGAGAAAGTACAAACCTGAAACTTGGATCCCTCAGTCCTAATCGTGTCCTTGGAAATCTTACTGATAAACATAAGAAAGCAACCACTTTGACACCGTAGTCCCAATTCACACTATATTTATTCCACATATTCATTTCAGATTTTATTGGCCACAAACCTCACATTATAATAATGCATTCATTTTAATTATATAAACTCCAAAACCATAACTCATTCGAAAACAATTGCATTTTAACTTTCACATTGGTATCAGGTTCTTCATCATAGCACAGCCCGGTATTCCGTTAGTTTAATTATCTTTTGTTGCTGGCAAACTGTCAAAAATGACAACACTGTGTTTGACTATTTTAATAACAATTTATAAAACTGTTTTAACAAATAAAGCTTATTTAATTATGTGAAGCTTTTTATAAACTTCTGTGTGAATAAAGCAGCGAATGAAGATGCTGTGATGAAGAAAAAAGAGCAGTGAGTTTGTGTGAGATCTGCACAGTTGACCTACATTAGAAGATAAATGAGGAAAGGAGAACATGACGAACAGTTAGACGTGAAGAATGAGTGAGTAAGAGGGCGAGAGGTCCAGATGACCTAGAGCTGCTTTCACCATGTGCCACCTGCACCTCACCTGTCAGTATAGCTTTAGTAGTTACAATGTAAGAGTCCAGGAAGGTTGCGTGTGGACGGGTAATATAGGTCCTGAAACATCATCTGCAAAAACCCCAAGGACCTGTCAGTTGTTCAAACTGACGTTATTTCAACTGGAACACATTCAAGGCAATGGATTACCTTGTTTACTTTAAAACTGACAGGAACTGAAATAGGTCATGCTGTTGTTTTTGTATGAACATAGTACTTAATAGTTTAACAAGAAAACATTAAACGTTCCCAATGCTTTGGCCAAGTTTATGTCAGCACTTGGGCATATTCTGCCAAAAAAGTATTTCCAAACATCCTCAAGGGTTGATGTCAAGATCTCCCCACTTTTTTTCTTCAATGTATTTTACTATACATTTTTTGTTTCTCTGGATTAAACACGCTAACCCTTTTAATTCCTTTTTAATTACGCTTGGCCAAAAAAGTATCCAAATCCCTAACTACCAAATCGCTGGATTTTAATGGTTCAACTAATTGTTGGTCACAATATTAGCGAAAAACACAAAGCCAGCAACACTGAGAGGAGAGAACCACATTCAGACAAAATGTTTGCTGTCAAGTTCTTTACACATGAGCTCACGGACAATGGGCTCTGTGCCTAAAGCAAAACTGATTTGCTCTCATTGGCCTGGTTTTATGACAGTTGTGGGATCATTGAGCTTCAAACAACCTCTAAACAATACAGGACAAATATCACTCTTTTACACCAATCCTTCACCAGCCATTCCATAACACAATCATGGATGATGGCTCCATGTTCAGTAAAGTTCAAGTTGCCATAGGGCAGGCGTGCTCAAACCTTTCTGGCCCATGATCTACTTTTTCCAGTGGACATTGATCACAAGTCATTGTGATCTACCAGGATTTTTCTTTTTTTTAAAGCTTTAATATATACACCATTTCACACACATCATTATTATTATTAGCAATATAATGTAATTCAAGGAAAAAAAAAAAAAAAAAAACACCGTTCTGATGATTTGCACTGAAAGTTGTCAGCCAGATGTAAGTAGTCTGAACAGTGGAGGCTGGACCGATATCAGGACTTGATTATTTACATATGGGGAAAGGGCTGATTCACACAAGTAGGTGGATCCAAAAATGCTGTCAAATATGTGGCACATTTCTTTTTATTTTTGTAGGAAATTGTGGCACATACACGTTTTGTTTAAATTAATGTACAAGTATCTGTACATTAATTGCTGTTCAACTAATATTATATGTAACATATACAAATTTTACACTTATCATATTATAAGTAAATATAACTTACAAGTGATACGTTTCAAAAAGTAACAACAGCAGAGAATAACAACGAGCTGGAACTGTAAGCTAACACCATGAACATCATATCCTAATTTTGAAGATACGTTGACCTGTCCTGTTAAAAAATTTACAAATGAAAATTTACTGCCAGTTTCATTACAAAAATGATGAATAAATATAAAACACCAGCAGGGGGCAAAAAAAGCATCACAAACAGGTCTAAGTCTCTACAAGACTTGTTCCATGGCGATCTACCAACATGCCTTGTGCGATCGTGATCGACGTATTGTGCACACCTGCCATTGGGAGATAGTGAGAAATCCCGAGTTAGCCTCCCACCCATTATGTCAGTTATGCCTATTAAGCATCATATCTTTCATCTTTTTTCATCTATCATTTGGGGAAATCTAAAGGAACAAGTAATCCCATTCATTGCGGGAGTGTATTCAAATTCCACCAAAAAATCTTGTCCATTCTGCCAAGGAATCAAATACAGGACCTTCTCATCAACAATCAAAAACATCAATAATCATTCACAAACCTACTAGTGTAGTTTCTGATTTACAGTTTAAATACTACAAAGTGTTTAAACCTTTAGTACAAACATCTACAACAGTTTTACAGTTTATTTGTTATTTACTGCATGTTTTGATTAATAGTGTATGTAAAAAAACAGACAAAAAGAAAAATCAGTGGTTATTATACACTGCTACATTATACTCAATGCCAGCTGTCGAAAGAAGGTTTGCTGTGTTTGTCAGCACAGTGTCCAGAGCATGGAGCACATACCAGGAGACAAGAGGGGGCCGTAGAAGAGAACATCCACCGCCTCATCAAGAGCATGTCCAGGCATTGTAGGGAGGTCATACAGGCACCTCATACAGGCACAGTGGTGGCGCAGTGGTTAGGGTGCTGGACTATCAATCAGAAGGTTGTGGGCTCAAATCCCAGGTCCACTGAAGTTACCAATGTGGGTTCTTGAGCACGACCCTTAACCCTCATTGTTCCAGGGTGCTGTATCCACCCTGTGTTCTGATCCCAAACAAGTTGGGATACTTGTAAGTCGCTTTGGATAAAAGCGTCAGCTAAATAACTAAAAGCAAGTAAAGTAAGGCACGTGGAGGCGACAAACAATACTGAGCCTCATTTGAACTTGTCTTAAGAAATTTCCACTGAAGTTGGATCAGCCTGTCATTTGATTTTCCACCTTGATTTTGAGTAGGATTTCAAATCCAGACCTCCATGGGATAATCATTTTGATTTAAATTTTAATCATTTTTATGCTATTTTGTTTTTAACGCATTCCAATATCTAATAAAGAAACAATTTAAACTGAAATATTTTATTTATTGAGATCTAGGCTGGTCAAGATGGAAAGCTCGCACGGAGGGGAGCTAACGTGAGCTCGCACGGAGGGGAGCTGGAAGGAGCAGGTAGCCAGGTGAGGATCCAAAAAAGGGATTTTATTTAGCATAGACGCTAAACGCAAGGTACAAACCACAAATGACCGACATGCAAAACATACACTATAAACAATACCGGACAGGGACGAAACGGAAGGCGAAGGTATATAAAATAAAAGTCCCTGTCATGTGACAAACGGAGAACCAATAAACAACATGTAACAGTTAATTAACTAAATTACACAAAACAAGTTAACTAACTGAAACCTAAACACAAACAAAGGCAGGCGCGCCGAGCGCACCTGACACGGTGTTGGTGTTCCCTTTATTTTTACCCCTGTTTTTTGAGCAGTGTATTTGAGATTTTTCTCAACTGTCTGTCAAACCAAATATCATCTTTTTTCCCCTACTTTGTAGAATTATATTATTGCCGTAATGTAAAGCGATAAAAAAGTAAGTAAGTAAGTAATTTTTTTATATAGCGCTTTTTACAACAGTGTGTCCTCACAAAGCAGCTTTACAGAGTCCAAAGCCTAAACCCCTTTGGACTCTGAGCCCGGACAAAGAGCAAGCCGAAGCGACAGTGGCAAGAAAAAACTCCCTGTGAAAAAAAAAGGAAATATTTTGTTCAAAATAAGCCAAAAATATTAAAAATACATATTTATATACAATGTACTACCAATGTCAATAAAACTATGAGTGTAAATGTTTATTTAAAGGTCATTAATGATTTGATTTAAGTTATAAACTCTTTATCTTTAGAGAAAATATACAAGTTTTGCTTCAGCATCTTCACAAGATGAGTTTGATAAAGGAATGAGGTATATTAATGGCTGTAGTTTACTGAGAAGATTATGTTTTAAGATGTTGCAGATTTAAATAAATCTTAAAATAACAGCGATTGTAAGTGGGGTGGGGAGTTATCGAACCTATCTCACTCTGTTTTTATCTTCGGCGTATTCATAAACAGCAGCATGTGTGATCACTATGTATCATCTTTTTTTTTCATCTACTAGTATTTTAATATCTGAGAGTGTAATTGCATTACAGTTTTAGCGCATCAGCAAGTTTAGTAAGAACCTTGCTTCAGGGAAAAGAAGCAACGTAACAATGCAAACCCAACAAACTCATCAATTTTATTTCTATTACAGACAGCTTGTGTTTGTAAACCGTTTTAGTCGAGGTGAGAGAAGCGAGAAAACAAGAAGAGATTTAATTCACACAGCTCTCATTAAAACCAACTCAACTCAAAGAACTTATGGAGTTAGCATTTCTCCTGCCACTCTTTCAGAAACCACTTCCAGTGTCATGCAATCTTGATCAAGGCTTGAGAGTTGGATATGAAAATAACCAGCACCAGATGACTCAAAACGAATGACACATTTAGACTGATAAGACATGATCGCTGAATTTCAGAAAGTCTAGTATAACGGATTTGTCTTGTACTGAACTACATGATGTAAATACAAAACCGTAAATGTTTCTATATTATCAAAACAATGTTCTTTACAAAACAACAAAGGGTTTTATCATTAAAACACATATATTGATATTCAACTAAATAAATATAGTGCTTTGTTCCAATAAATAATTTAATTAAGCTTATTGTTGATACATTTTAAATTCAATAATAGATGGTGAATTTAACATATTGTTATTGAATGTTTAAGGAGAAGATAAAAAGAATGTGTATTAAATAAAATATTAATAAAATATTTTAATAAATCTGAATTAAATATTTTTTTTTATAACATTTCAGATTATTTTTGAGCAGAGCTGAATTAGAACCCATTACTTTGATAATTAAAAAGTTGTAGGTATTGTTTGAGTTTATACATATCTATAATAAACCACAACCTAGCCGTGTAACTGGAAACAGTTGCACGCCGGTTCCAAGCCCGGATAAATGGGGAGGGGTGGAGAAAGCAATGGCAAACTACTCCACTATCGTGCCAAAATACTTTATGAATCGCGATGAAACGCTTTCACAAAAGGCGTGGAGAAGAACGATTCATAAAATGACCGAGAGTCGGCTACAACTTTTTACAATTTTACTGTTTTAGTTAATGTTAATTTAAAGTTAAATGTTTACCGCTGCACTACGGAGTCTGAGAGTAACGTAATTTCAATCCTGTGTATGTTCTGTACGTATCACAGGTTTGACAATAAAGTTGACTTTGACTTGACTTTGACTTGTGCATCAAACTTTTTTTTAATCAAAATTTTCATCTTGAAGCTTTTTGAAATACAACTTGCCAATTAGCACATGGGGTCACAAGTCTCATAGTATTACCTGTGTTTGTGCTTTTCATCAAAAATTTCTGTGCATGAGGATAAGGTTTAGAGAATAACTCCAAGCATTAACATGCTAACAGTCACGACCTTGATATATTTGTGTTTGTGCCAGTGGTGTGTTCGACAGCTGAGAAAGGGGACACGTGTTCTGCTAAAGTGTGTGCAGGTATTTAAAAAAGGCGAGACATAGAATGAGGAAGGAAAGGGGAAGAAACAGGAACTGGAGCTCGACAGCAACACTAGAAAAGATGGAAACAGACAGGACAGTCAACATTTCAATTCTTATGCTTGTGATAGAACTGCACTAAATTAGCTTTGTGTACCTTTGACAAGAGCAACAAGAGTAAGATAATATGCAATAGTCCAATATGCAAAAGTCTGAAAATTAACCATATTGACTATCCTTGTTGGCCCGTTATATGAGGAATATGAAAGTTATGGAGCAATAAAATTTAAAATTTCCAAAATGAATCAACTATGAATGAACATTTAAATTATTGCCAATATAAGCATTATATAATGTCATGACAGTGAGGTCATTGCTTCTGTTTTGTCTAAATTTTTAGTTTGTTTTTCAGTTATGATTTTTCTTGTCTCAAATCTCAACTCAGTTTCAAAACAAATGTAGTGCGATGCATATTTAGCAAAATCAAATCATATCCCAAGGATTCTTTCATCACTTTCAGAAAGTGGTGTTTTCCACCTCAAGGTTTAGACCAGATTACTTCTAAATTCAACTAAACCCATTGAGGTTCTCTCAAACTTGAGAAGTCTGAGGGTTTCTAAGCTCTAAGGCTTGAATTGGACCTTAGTTGGATTGACCTGGGAGTTTTTTCCCCTCTTTTATCATAATCTGTTAATTATATATCCACATCTGCAGAAATATGTGCAAAGCTCCAGCTAGACTTTGCATTTTAAAAGTGAGATAAGAACTAAGGGGATCAGGCTACTTATTAGAGCTCTAATCCTCCAAATGAAGTCTCATGACATTGCTCTTGGCAGCTTTGGACAAGCACCTCTGGCTAATAAAGCAGTGTGGTCAGACCTGCCCAGTAATTGTTGTGCAAATACGGGTGCCAATAAATATATACTACGGCATGTTCAATCACAAAGAACAGCATGAGCCCAAAATACTAATTATAATAGGTTCCAATAAACAAATTATACTAAATGAATACAATCAGTGGCATGATGCACAATTACACTCATAGGAATAAATATATATTTAGAGACGAGGTGTCAGAGGTAATAATCTGTTAACAGGGTAATTGTTTAAATGCTGTTGGCTCATTTTCAATTTGTGCCCATCCTCTTGAAGAGCATTTGCAAAATCAAACACTGATGTTGACTGACCGGACAATGCTCACAATCTCTCTCCAAAAATGTTTATTGGGATTCAATTGGTTTTACAGGGCTCCCCTAAAGTGTTCTTACAAATTTAGAAACAGAGATTTGTTGGAAGTTTACAAATGCATGGCAGGGTTTTACATTTGGTACACTTGTGGCAGTGGGACTGAATAAAACACTCTTTGCGTGTTGTTTCGATGCGTGTTGTACGTTGTAGTGTACGTATATGGTGGTCAAAAATCACTGTTAAACAGAATGTTAAAGCTGTTT
>JAOUQT010081243.1:0-10038 GCA_025769995.1 Xyliphius kryptos
TCTTAGTTTGGTCTCCACCTCTCCCGGTACTCACTGCTACTCCCCGCAGCCTCTACTGCCCCAGGTCTGGTTGGCATTGGCGCCACCTAGGGGCACTGTGACAATTAGCATACTACTAAACAATTAAATGTTGCCTTTAAAATATAACAATTACATATGTGTTGCATGCACACCATACAAATGTATTGCTTTAATTTAAAACTGTTTGGGCTTTTTACATCAGCCCAGCCTCAACATAAATCAATTAATTAATTATGATAACTATTATCTGTATTAACTGTACAGGTGTTGTAGCTCTAGTGAACACGTTAAATCATTAAATCGCATTAAAGCAAAAACTTCAAAAATAACTCCTCGAACATTATTTAGAAATTAGTAAACAAATCAATTTTATCCTTGATAATGCCTGAAGCCATTGTCTCCATGATGCTCCTCATTACCTTTAATCATTGCCTCTTTGTATTTGTCTTTGGCACACTGAGCGTCCTTAAGCAGCTGTTTATAAGTGCACTTCAGCTTTTCAATGTCTATTTTTGTTACCTGGGGAAAAAAGAATGTCATAATATCCGTACTATGCATTTTCATTCGTGTCAAAATTAAAAATAACTGTATTTAAAGAACTCTGTATCTGAAAGGAACTTGCCTTGTTTAACTCAAGCTCAATCTGCTGGTGAATGTTCTGGTAACTTCTCTTGATCTGCTGCTTATCTTTAATCATCATTGTAAGCCGGTGCAGGGGACCAGAGTTCAGCTCTTCAGCATGGGACTTCATTATCTTACTGAGCTGCTCAGTCTGCTGCACCATTTCAGTCCATGACTTAAAAAAAATCCATCATGTAAAAGTAAGATCATTTAGATCCAATTATGGTACACAATTTGCATTCATAAAGCCAAATTATTTTGTGTTTTAAATACACTATAAAAACTCAAATTTTATTTTATTTTAAAGAAATAAACACATTTTTAACTACTGGCAAAATGGTAATAACCACACATGTTTAGCAAGCAGGATTTGGGTGAAATAAAAAAAAACATGTGTGAAATTGTAGATCAGAAAAACATAATTAACTTTTTGAAAACTAATTACCTTGGAAACAGTACTGATATAATGGACCTGTGAGGAGTCTTGCTTGTCCACCTGCTGACTAATGCTAAGTAGAAGGGTGGCGTACTCTTTATCACTCTTCACACGAAGTGTCATGAACCTTTTTACTGTCTCTAGTAATTTGAGCTCCCACTCCTGCAACTTGATCAGGCCTTCATGGGAGTTCCTCAGGTCTCGACTAAACCCCATATCACAAGGCATGCAGTAATCTTCCACACACTCAGGATCTGCCCTCAGGTCTGCATCATTTGTGCTACATGGTGAATAAGAGAAAAAATATAAAATATGCTTAAATAAAACAATAAACAAAATGCAGATTACTGCAACATTTTTAAGGAGTCATTTTTATGAAATATGCAGCAAGAATGAATAATTCAACTTATTTTTAGTGACAATGGATCAAAAAAGTTAAGTTTGATGAAAACATTTATCAAATGTTAAGGATTTACATAAAATTTAAATTCAAAATTCTATTCAAATTTGTTCAAGGTGTAGGTCACTGGAATCAGCTTTCAAAACACCTAGTGATAATGCCTACAGCAAGCTTGAGTTTAATTAAACAGTAATCTAGGACTATGTGAAAAATAGATAAATATCTACAAAATACCTATACATCACAAAGTAAAATCAAGACCATTCATTTAATATTTTACAGCAACACAGTAAGAGAATAGTTCAAAATTTAAGCCATTAAGCCTAATGTACACGTACACACATGAATGGGCATGGGGAAACCCACCCGTTCAGCGTACTAGCATAGGATTAAACGGTAGATAATTGTTGGAATTATATACAGCTCTGGAAAAAAATGTATTTTACTAAAAAATATCTGATTCATAGACTGATGTTAATTATATTTAGTCCATCAATACCTATTAAATAAATTCAAATGGTCTTTCTGCATCCTTTCCTAATGGTTCACCAGGAATGCGTTGCTAGCAGACATGGATTTCCTTATTAGACCATTTAGCCAATCGCATTTCAGCATCATTGGTTGCTAGGTTTAGGTTTTTCTGCCTGCGCCTTAGATGACTATAAATTACTTTGCTGGCCCCATAGCATTTAATAAGTGGAGCGACCTCTGTTGCTTTAACCAGTCAGCTTATGAATCATTGATGCTAAAGCCATCTAGAAGGCCTGGGCTGGCCCAATTAAAGAGTATTTAATTAATAGCTTTCAATTGGCGAAAAATATCTGTTATTTATAAGATATTTTCGCCAATTGAAAGCGATTACAGAAATAAAACTCATCTTTTAGCATTAGATTTGATGCCAATAAAAAAGAAAAAATATGTAACTAAATATGTAAATAAAAAATAAATTAAAAAATGTAACTAGACTATTTTTAAGGAAAAAACTAAGAATAAATATTGTGTGCAAATAATCTAGAGTTAATCAGGGTTTGTGGGAAGTGTTATTTTTCTAAATAATATTGCAATTTTATGAGTTTATTGTTGGTGATCTTTATGTTTGGGACAAGAATGAGGACCAGAGACAGGGTTTCACAGGCTCATATGTAAAGGAGTTATTTACACATTATTTGAAAATCAATAAAACAAAGCTGTGGGCCAAAGTTATTTGTCTCAGTCCCATTTAACATCTTGGGCAAAAATACATACAAACAAAATCATCTTGGAAAAGTGGAAGCTGCAAAAGGGAGCTTAATTTAAAATGAAAAGACTTTAATATGGTCCTTAAGATTACATAGTGTGTGCATTTTTTTATTTTAAGCCTGATTCCACAGTAGAACAAAATTAATTGTGATTGATTTCCTTTAATTGTTTTTTTAAATTTTTATTTATTTCGTCACATAAAAGAAAGAACATCTGTACACCCATAAGCTCTACAGATGTATAACTTTTAACAGAAAGTTCATCCAGTAATCTGGGCAATATTTTGGCACTACAGTGACACCAAGTGCATTTGTGCCTTCAGCTCATAGACTCTTGTTCCTCAAAAATCATAGCTGCCATTGGCCAATCAACTGCTGGGAAAATTCTGAAAGGGCTTTGTATTATGATTTTGAGAAACCATCACCCTGAAGGAACTCAAGTAATATGGTTTGGCCACTAGAAGTACTATTAAAAATATAAATATAATTTGTACATATGATAATGTAGAAACTTATGGTATAGACCCCTGGTTTAAGTAGTTCACTGTGTGCATGAATATAGGATTTTCTCAGAATGGGAGAACACACCTCCTCAAATTTCATCCTGAACACAGGAATACTAAAACAGTCCCCCTGCTTTTCTCTCTTTTAACACATGACTGTTCCCAAAAACTCACCATCATCAAGTTTGCTGTTGACATCAACATTGTAGGATTGATTTAAAATAACAATGAAGCAGCCAACAGGCAGGAGGACAAGCAACAGACATAACAACCTAGAGCTTTACAAAAACAAAGATGAATTGTGGGTTTCAGAAAAGCCAATGGTCAGACAGAAGAAAGGTCGACGCACCTGCTGTAGTTTCTGGTCAACAAAAATTAGGAAAAGAATCAGAAATGGAACAGACAGCAGTGAGTAGAAAAGCAGGTGTCAGTTCCAGTGTTGACAATTACACGAGCAGGCCTATTCTGCTGAACTTTGTTTAACAAAACCAATTCCTATATATGACAAATCCTGTCTCCAATTCTTATTGTGTGTTGGCCCGTGAGGAATTTTCACAAAATATAAGGACTAATCTGAATCAATTTATCTATCAAAGATTTAACTTACTTGGTTTCTGTTAGACAGTGCATGATTCACCTGTATGTCCTATATATACAATGGAATTGACAAGACATCTTATGTTTACATACCAATACCAATACTTAATTATACTGTCCAGGCATTTTTGTTATCCAAAACAGACCTGAGCCATCAGAGCATAGACTACACTAGATTCAAGAAGGGGTGCTGTGGTATCAGGCACCAAGATATTAGCAACGGATCCTTTAACTTCTGTAAGTTGTGAGCCGCCATGGACCGGACATATTTGTTCAGCACGTTCCACAGATGCTTAATTGAATTGTGTGGAAAGCTGGAAGCCAAGACAAAACATCAATCTTATTGTATAGCTTCTCAAACTATGAACCATTATGGGTTTGTGGTGGGGAGGATTACCCTGCTGAACGTCCACAATCATTAGGAAAAACCATTTCCATACAAGCATGTACATGGTCTGCAACAATGAAGGTGGTATGTGTAAAAGTAACATTTATGGATGACATAAACTAGTGTTTCCGAGCAGAAAAAGGGTGTAAAAATAATTGATTCAATGCATTGTTGAGTCCCCGCAAGAGTATATATTAATGTGTTTAAAATGCCTTTTCATTTGCAACTTTTTAACTTCTGTTCCGACCTATTCATAAAACCTCCTTCAAAGCTGCAAGCTTTATAGTACATCACTATAGTCATCCAACTTCCTTTATACTTCACAAGAAAAAAAACAAAGCGTGACCCATCAAACTAATACAAAATGCTTTTTTACTATAAAGATTTTCACTTTTCCAAACACTGACACTGTTCACATAAACCCTTGTCTTTAAAAAAAAAAGGGACACAATACTCTATAAAATGTGTCTTAAGTGTTTCAGTGATACCAGTCACATAAATCAGAATGCTGCAAGGTTAGAACACAGTAATTCATCCTTGGTGGAATATTAAGGCCCAGTGGCTTAGTGGTTAGCACGTTCGCCTCTCAGCACTGGGGATTCCTGGTTCTAATCCCGATCTGGGTGGAATTTCCATGTTCTCCGTGTGGGTTTTGTCCGGGTTCTCCGGTTTCCTTCCACAGTCCAAAAACATGGATTCCAGGTAAATTGAATGCTCTAAATTGCCTTGTGTAGTGTGTGTTTGTGAGTGAGTGTGCGCCCAGCGATGGATTAGCACCCTCTCCTGGGTGTATCTGCCCAGTGCCCGAGATGTTCTCGCCTGAATGGACATGGGAAACCATAGTAGACACCGCGACCATAGTAGAGGAATAAGCGGAATGGATGAATGGATATAACTGGTTATTCTTTTGAAATATACACTTGTAGTGCATTCAATATATAATATAATATATTGTAGTTTAGCACAAAAGTGGATAGCATTTCTGCAGATATTTAAGTATATCTTTTATTGGGACAGCACTGACAAAAATTACACTTTGACACAATGAATAGTAGTCTGTGTGCAGCTTATATAACAGGGTAAATATATTCTTCCCTCAGAATAACTCAATATAAAGCCATTGATGTCTAAACCACCGGCAACAAAAGTGAAAACACCCCTAAATGTCCAAGTTGAGCACTGCTTGTCATTTTCCCTCCAAAATCTATTGTGACTCATTAGTGTTACTAGGTCTCAGGTGTGCACAGGGTGTGTTCAGTTTTGTAGAACAGCTTTCACACTCTCATACTGGTTACTGAAAGGTCCAATATGATACCTTATGGCAAAGAACTCGCTGAGGACCTTAAAAGGCAAATTGTTGCGCTACATGAAGATGAACAAGGCTACAAGAAGATTGCCAACACCCTCAAACTGAGCAGCACAGTGGCAAAGATCATCCAGAGTTTTAAAAGAGCAGGGTCCACTCAGAACAGACCTCACGTTGGTCCTCCAAATAAGCTGAGTGCACATGCTTAATGTCACATCCAAATGCTGCCTTTGAAAGATAGGCACAGAAGGGCTGTCAGCATTGCTGCAGAGATGTAACTTAATAGATTTAATGTAAAAAATATTGAGATTGTATTTTAATCTTGTATTTTTAATTTAAATGAATTTTTAGGTATCTAAATTAATGAATTGTTGGCTTGAAGAATCAATATTGAATTGAATCAGCATGACAGCTACAATTTACACCCTTGCAGCAGAATGCTGCTCAAAGTATCACACTGCCTCTTTCTTCCCTAAGTGCATCTTGCTACTATGTTTTCCTGGCAAAGCAGCGCATGCACACACACAAACACACACACAAACACGAATACGAACATGACATGATGTAAAAAAAAATCATGATTCATCAAAGCAGGCCACCTTCTTCCATTGCTCCATTGACCAGATTTAATGCTTATGTATCATTGATAGTACATTCAGCAGCGGCCAAAGCTCAGCATGGGGTATGACTGGTCTTCGGCTGTGGGCTCATATGCAACACACTGTGATGCACTCTGACACCTTTCCATCAGAACCTCTTGAGCAATTTAAACCATTGGATTTTGGATTACAGTCTTGGCTGCTCACTACCCAGTTGCTGGGTAGTAACCACTGTTACTAACTTAGACCAATTTAGATACATACTGACCAATGCAGACCAAAAAAAAATGCCTATTTTTTTTCTTTGAATATTAAATTGTTCACTTGCTGCCCAACATATCCCACATATAACAGGTGCCGTGATACAGCCTATTTTAATCACTTTACCTGTTAGTGGTCATAATGTTGTACCTGGTTGGTGTATAATCCGTATATTATTATTGTTTTACACCTGTTAACATTCCTATCCACTTAAAAAGTATGCATTCCATTAAGCTATAGTCCTCAGTTTTGATCCAGTAAAGAAATACAAGGAAGTTTTTCTTTTCCATTGTCTACTGAGCTTGCTTTTTGGGGGTTTAGGATTAGAAAACTGTAAAGCTGCTTTGAGGAAACGCACTGTTGAATTGCAGAAAAGACTGTAAGCCAGACCCTTTCGTCCAACAGCAGTGTCTGACCTCACAAATCGAGTGGGGCATTGTTTCTATGGTGGTGATGCATCAAAATGTTTCCATAATTTTGCCATGTTTTTCACTGCTGTGACTAATTATTTTTTGTTGTGTTTTTTAAAGGAAAAAAAAGAAGTTATATTATATTATATTAAAAAGAAGAAATTATATTACAAATTCAAATGAAAATTTAACACTAAACATTTTTAACATCCAGCAGACAAACCTCAGTCGGCACTGCCTTATATTCTGTCATAAGTCGATTACAATGTTTTATCTGTTTTAGCTACATTTTCTTTGTTCTTTAGAGTTCACAGGGTCTCAGCATCTTCCCTTCCATGATGCTACGGTGAAGGTCCTCTGCACAGCTTCACAGAGGATCAGCGAGATTATTTACAAGACTTTAATAAGGGAACTCAATCAATGTAACTATTGTCGATCTAACATACTAGGTTTCGGTACACTTGTGTGTGTACAATACAAATTGACACCATTTCTTCGATTACCATAAAATTTGACATAGTTACTCCTTGCAATCCTGCGGAGGTTTATATACTCTTTACAGCCATCAAAAAGCAGGCCGAAAGGCTTTAGCGAGCCATTATTCACACGGCTAGCAACCTGATATAGGGTGGGTCAATATGCCTTTGCTATCGTGAAAACATAATTCAATGGTGTTTCTGGGAGTCATGTGTAATAAACTAATCAGCTTGCCACTTACCATTCCTTTTAAGAACCTGGTGGGGTCTGATTGGCAGATATCGATTTCAGCAGTGCAGCGTGAGCAACGTGTAAATTAACATTTATACCATTTGCACTTGAAGGAAATATCATTACAAGCGGCTAATGTGTGTGTGTGTTTGTGTGCATTATTATTGTTTTACATCATTTTACACTGCCATCTTGGCACAAAATTATTCCACAGGAGCAGTGACTATAACTTGAATTCAATATACATTTTATATTATACAATGACATACTATTAACGCAATAGTTTTGTTCAGAGCTCTTGAATTACATAACATCACAGAGGACGGGCAGCACTGTGGCTTAGTGGTTAGCACGTTCGTCACTCAGTGCTGGGGAGTCCCGATCTGGGTGGAGTTTCCATGTTCTCCACGTGTCCACGTGGGTTTCCTCCCATATTCCAAAAACATGGATTCCAGGTAAACTGAATGCTATAAATCACCCTGGATAGTGTTTGTGTGTGTGGATGTATAAGTGAGTGTGTGCCCAGTGATGGATTGGTGTCCAGTCCTGGGTGTATCTTGGCCCAAGATGTTCTCCCCTGGCTGGGCATGGGGAACCCCACCGCAATCCCAGAGGAATAAGCGGAAGATAACAGATGGACAGATGGTTCACAGAGGACAATTACAGTTAAAGTATCAAATTAATAGTGAGGATAAACTGTTTTGTTAAAAAGAGTGTAGAGAACCCAAAAACCATAAAGAAAAACTGCCTATCTTACAAGCACATTGTTTATGCCTTGAATATAAGGTGTTATTATTTTGAAAATGAGATCTGTGACATTTAACAAGATAATCTGTCTAATGTGCTCTTAATAATGAGACACTTACTCTGTTAACGTTCAGAAACAGAGACGGGCTGTCTCCTAAAGCAATGCAACTCCCATTGTTATTAACTCAAATCTAACTGAAAGCAGTGCATAAGTACAAAAACAGTTCAAACAGCTTTCGGATGTCATACTGTTTACAACGCTGGAGAACATTATGCACACACTCGGAAACATGCTTATTCTAAAAAAATATTTTATGCGGAATTGCGGAGAAATAATCAACTGGCGACTCCGTTCGTGGCCTTTCCTCTTGGCGAAACAGCACGCGACCAATGTACGTCAAATTTTGCAACAAAGAACTGTTCTAAAGCCGTCAAATCTTTATACGCAGACAACAGAAAGCACTTACTCAGGCTGTTCACGGTAGTGTTTGTCCTCAATTTATTTTTTGTTGGTTTGTTTGTTTTCCTATCACTCGGTATCCCTCTTTTCTTTTTCTCTGTTCCCGGAGTTTGGATTTGGGAGGGGTTTCCGCTCAGAGCAGCACAAGGACGGAGCCGTGACGTTGGAGCAGCGCAGACTCACACGGCTGTGATTGGCTGCCTGCAAACAGGGGCATGGTCCAGACAGCCGCGTTAACCAAGTCTCCCAAGTCGAAATATCCGGAATTTAAAGGTTTGTTTGAGTTTCAAACGCCAACGTTCAGATGTAATTTATGTGAAAGATACAATTTCCGAAATACCCATCCGTTAGTACGAGTTTATACCTCATACGGGTACTATCTTCAAAAGTCAGCGTGTGTAGTTGCCACGCATGAGATGTGCCTACTGTTTTGGCCGCAAAGGTCGTATCTAATAGTTTTGCACTAACTAGAATTCCATTTTCTACCTAATAAATAAGCCTTTTCCAACCATTCCAACCAACATTAATTATTTATACGTGCTTTTATAACCTCATTATGAGATTATTGTAATGCTCATGGATGTTTTTAATAAATAATGTTCTGACGTGTTTTATCAAACCTGCACTGGTTCCTGGTTAGGTTAATTAATAAACTGTAATAATAACATGATCAGAACCACAGTATCTAAGTGAACTCATTCATTCATCCATTATCTTCATCTTAATCCTTTACTTTGGTCGCAGGGCCCTATGCCCATCCATGAACGTTTTGGTCGCTGTGCAGATGCACCTAGGATTTTATCACTGAACACACACACTAACTCACACAGACTATATGGGGCAATTTTAGAGTAGCCAATTTACCTTGGATCCATGTTTTTGGATTAGAGGAAGAACATGGAATATGGAAACTCCACCCAGATTGGGATTTGAACCGTGATTCCCAAGCAATGAGAGGGAAGTGTGCAGCCACCATGCCACCCGAGTGAACTCATTAGGTTGTATAATGTAGCATGTAGGCTCACCGGGTCAGGCCTTCATTTAATGGGGTAGAATGTTTTCTGGCTAGACTGAACTTTAAAATTGCACTTCTGAGACTGTTTGCGATTCTAAATAACTATGAATCAATTAAAGTAAATTTTAAAACATATGTATTAACTATACAGTTCATGCAGTGCACATAGATAAACTGCTTTAGGTTAAACTTTGAGTTGTTGATCTGGGACAGTCAGTGCTCTTTGTTGGAATATTGACTGAGTACTAAAGTAAAGATAAAGATAAAGTGATTTATTTTGCCTACTGTGCTTACACACAGAGGAATTTGTCCTCCACATTTAACCCAT
>JAOUQT010081252.1:0-10038 GCA_025769995.1 Xyliphius kryptos
AAAAATTATTTTCTACTTTTTAGTCCGTTTAATAAAAGTGTGTTTTTTTAAAAGAAATATTTCTTTTATATATATATATATTTTTTACTTTAAATTTCATTTGTATGTTCTGTACACCCTTTATAAATTTTATTGTTTCAAGGGTGTGTACATAATGAAAAATGTCCTGTTCCTAAGAGAATTTATTAGAATTTAATTAGGAACAAATATATAACTTTAGATAAAAAAAAAACAATATTACATAACAAATCTTTATCAAAAGTGGCATGGTAATAAATGGGAGCATTATCAGATAGCATACAAAAGTAAAGCAAACGACAGAAAACCCCAAGGGACAAACTAACATTTTTTAAAATAACAAAGCATAATGAAATAATATAAATTACCTCATGGCATGTGCACTCTGTAGTGTCAACTCACAATACTATCTGTTCATGTCTATGTTTTTACTCTTGCAGTGATTCAGCTGTGGTGGATGGCGTTCTGTAGGCTTTGAACGCATGACTCCTGTCTCAAGCTTTCGCAGTGATTACATCGGTTAACTGCTTTTTACTTTATATTTTGTACTATGCTGTGATGCCACGACCGCCATTTGAAAAACCTAGCGTCGATTACTTGCGTTGATTCCTCCTTCAAACTCAGTGTGACAAAATAAAACACCAGAACACTGGAGAAAGACACAGATTCGGTGAGAAAACCTGCTGCAGGAGGTATATACCCAGTGCGTCTTTATTATTATGATAAATAATTACACAGGCTTTCCACAGCCATATTGTCTTTCCTCAGCAGGCAAAACTTTCTGGAAGACCACAGTGGTCACACAGTTTGTTCAGTCGTTTTATCGCTAGTTCCCTCTGCGTGCGAACGCTTAACTAAGGTGACCATTTTTACCAAATTAGACCTGCGTGACGCCCATAAACTGTTGCGCATAAGGATTGGGGACGAAAGGAAGACCCTCTTTACATCAGCACCCATTTTAAGACTACTCGACCCCAGCAAACCTTTTGTGGTGGAAGCCGATGCCTCGTCACATGGAGTGAGCGCTGTTCTAACCCACCACAAAAAATTATTAATACCTAAAGGTGCGTTAAGCATGGTGGTCCTTGTTTTTTTTGTTGTTTTTTTTTAAAACAATTTTAGGTTCAACATCTCGTACAAACCAGGGAGGGCAATAAGGCTGATGTTTTCTGGGGCAGAAGCGGATTCAGAATTCAATACACCCATCTTGCCTCTTGATTGTGTCATTGACTTGATACAATGGGACTTAAATGCATAAATGTGCAGTGCACTCTGGGAGAGTACGGCACTCACCTGCATGCCCGCCAGGGTTGACATATGTCCCCGTGAAGTTCCGTTCCCATCTAGTTACATTGGTCAACACCTCATTTTGACCAAAACAATCCAGTTGATCAAGCTTAAGTATTGGTGGGAGATGCTGGGCACGGATGTCAACCGTTCTGTACGATCGTGTTCTCTGAGCACGGCCTGCAAAATGCCAAAGGCTCAACCGGTAGGTAAATTGGTTCCGTTACCTATTCCTACTGGGCCCTGGTCCCACATTGCTCTAACATTGTTTTCCTTACCTGGACTTCCTTCTGCACTTCAAACAGCCAAACTTTTATTTACACATCTTTTTCCATTGTTCGGTATTCTGGACGATATTTTGTTGGAGCAGGGCCCACAATTTACATCATGTGTTTTAGGTATTTTTTTGAGAAGCTCAGCACAGTAGTTAGCCTCACATCTGGATACCACAGAACAATAGGCAGTGTGAGAGAGCCCAACAAGAACTGGAAAACTGTAAAAAACATTTGCACGTTTATGCCCCCAACCACCCAGGATTGGGTTCAGTTTTTATCATGGGCTGAAATCACGCAGAACTCTCTACAGCACTCTGTCACAGTCTTAACTCTCTTTCAGTGCACCATGGGCACACAGCCTCCATTTGTTCTTTGGGACCCCGAACCATCTGACGCCCCCTCTGTGGACACGTGGTTAAAACACAGTGAAGGAGTCTGGAATCAGGTCAACGGGCGCATTGAGTTCGTGTTAAGACGCAAAAAGAGTTCGCACTGTGGATCTTTCGCACTGTGGACAACCTGTAAACAAAACAGGGAATTGTGTATGGTATATGTGGTGGAATGAACTTCCACTTTCTGTCTGATCGTCCGAATCTCTTATTGTCTTCAAAATACTACTAAAAACTTTTTAACCAAGCACTTCGGGTAACCTTTAAAAAAAAAAAAAGTCCATGTTTTTACTGTTGCACTAATTCAACTGTGCTGGATGGCATGTCGTGTGCTCAGACTGCAGGTCGTTAAACACTGGCTATTCTAAACTCCTGCCTCAAGTGAGCAGTGATAATGCCTTTTACGTCTACAGCGTGTTTAAGTTAACTGTTATTTACTTCATGTTTTGTACTATGCTGTAAGGCCATGGCCACTATTTTGAGTAAACTAGCACTAACTTACCTGCTTATTTTTTTTCCTTCAAGCCCAGTGTGACACACACACATCATATGTACCAATCTTTATAATAAAAATGCTAGCCACAAAAACACATCTTATTATTAACAAAAAAAAAAATTAAACCTCATAAATCAATAGGTAGCAGAACCACATTTATACACCAACTAACCTCAAGTAATCATTTTTTCTATGAGTTTTTAGTTTCACACAATATTCTGAAATTTTGTCTTATTCTTCTCTACACCATTGCATCAGTTGAGGTCTAGACTGGATGGAGTTTTATTAAGGATGGCACAAGTAAGAGGTATAGACATACACCAAGAAGCACTGGAGAACAGCATGGAAAAAACAAATGTGATAAAACAACAGAGTCAAAATGAGATGAGAATGTCAAAGTTATTACAGTATAGGATAAAAAAATGTTTATAGAACTATAGTAGTAAAATGTGGAGCCTGGAGCATTATTAAATATGACACATTAATTATTGTAACGTCTGCGTGGAATAAAACTTTGGAAACAGTATAGGAAGTCCGTAATCGTTTAATGAAAGCAGTCTCTGGAAGCTCATCAACAAAAAACACACTGGGCGGCTATGCTCTGGAGGATATGAACGGGCCCATCTGGTGGACGTTAGATGCTGGTCCATCAGGATCGAAAGCCGAATCAACTCTGTGAGGGAAGAGCCAAAGTCCCGACTGGTGAGCTCCCGCTGTACCTCCAAACGTAATCTCGCTCTGTAATGGGCAATAAGTGCCATTTCATTCCAGCCACTCCTGGCCACCAACATGTGGAAGGACAAGGCATAACTGGCAACCGACCTTGACCCCTTACGCAGCCGAATGAGTTCCTCTCCACATGGTCTTCCCTCCACTGGGTGACTGAACACCGCCTTGAATGCCTCCAAGAAAGACTGAATCTCCGGACCTTAAGCCTTCCAAATAGCAGTGGCCCACTTGCCAGCTGGCCCTGTGAGCCGGGAGATAACGAAAGCAATCTTGTCTTGGTCGCTGGCGGTGGAACAGCTGCAGAGAAATAGAGTTCGGATCCTCACAATAGCGCTTCGGTTCTGACAGCGAGATGGAACATGCTTGACTCCCCAACACGCTGGAAGGGGGGCTTGCAGTTGCACTCAAGGCAGGTTGGGTCTGGGTAACCATGGTGCGGAGGGACAACAAACCCTGTTCAGAGTCCGCTTGACGCTGAAGGAGGGTGCGCAGCACGTCGGTAATCTCCCAGAGTTCACTCTGAAGAAAGGAGAGATCCGCTCCTGACAGGTGACTGGAATCCTCCCTCTGTGGCTCCATATAAACCGCTCGTCTTATTTGTGGCGTAGGATTTATGTTACGTTCGCGTGGAATAAAACTGTCGAAACAGTATAGGAAGTCCGTAATCGTTTAATGAAAGCAGTCTCTGGAAGCTCAGCAACAAAAAAAACAAACGAAGAGTAGGAGTCTCCAGGAACTTAATAAGGACGACCGGACTTCTACTTCCGCGTAGAATGTTGGTTAGGAATGCACAGCGTGGGAACTAGGTAAAAGTTCGTTGACGTCATCCGATGACGCGAGTGAGCAGCGCGTGTCGGCGGGAACAGAGACATCTGAGAGCGCCGGCAGCATGCGAGTCCCCCCCAGAACCTGAGAGCAGAAATATCATGAAAAACTAGTAGGATAGCTTAAGGTTATGACCGTAGCGCCACTACACACAAAGATCCTTCGCACAAAAGTGCGAGTCCCGGGACGCTAAATAGGGGAAGAAGTGGGAGGAGTAAGCGAGTGCACTTGACATTAATAAGCCGGTGAATCATAGCGTAGAACAGAAGGAGGTTGATTACTAACATTTATACCCCTTTTTGCAAAAGATAAAAGGTAAAAAAAAGTAAATTAAGAATTATGTACTCTTTTTAAGGAATGGGGGCTCTTTAGAAAAGTAAATTAAGAATTATGTACTCTTTTTAAGGAATGGGGCTCATAACAGACTGTGAGAGAGGATGAACACTAAAAAAGGTAAAAAAAAAAAAAAAAAAAAAAAGGGCAGGTCAAAAGTACAGAGGAACAGAGCTAAGAAGGACGTACAGCAGGTTGGAAGGATAAAGAAGTAATTGGGGAATGTGTTGTCAAATGAGAAGAATCTACTGAAAAGGTGGAAAGAGTATTTTGTGAAGCTGACAAATGTTAGAAAATGAGAAAGAGACAAAGTTGGATAATGTTGAGATAGATATCTAGAACCTAGATAGTGGTTTACATTATCTGGTAGAAAGTGAGTGCAGCTCCGCCTGATGACATGTGCAGCCTTATAAGCTGTGACATCATATGCCGCTTATAAATCCATATACCGGAAGGGCAAGCAACATTGGCTCACGTTTGTGGTTTAAATGTAGTTTCAGTACAATGTGATGAAAGCTGTTCCTGTCTCCTGTCTCCATTCCATCCACCCCCGAATTTTGAAACAATTAGTGATGCATCCCAGTGTCTTCCACTTCATCCACGCTGCTGGAACCTCTGCTTACCCTGCCCTCTCCACTTTGCTCTACGAAAAATACAAAAGTTTGGGCTTGAGCTGCACCCCTGCAAGAGAGTCCATACCCACGAACTTGCAGTTGACGTTCTCTGACCGTATATGTCCAGGTTTCAGCACCAATTTAATAGGTGGTAAAGAAATGAGATCCGGACAGGATTTCTCAACAATAAACAAGCTTTATTTATTCAGATACATGACTACAATAAAGAGGGTCGCACATGAAGGTGAAACGTATTAGGTAGTTACTTAACGCATTAGTGCAATAAATAACCGTAATCAAAATTTGTTATCAACGGCTCTGCCTTTTCCTCCATGCTAGGGCATTCCTGCCACACTATATTTTGTGACAGTGTAGACTTAAAGACTAAACATAACATATCGTCAATATTCCTGGTCCATGCGTTCTTTCTTTTTGGCTTTTTAAAAACTATAAACACTTTTTTCTAAAGACTCCAGGTCTTTAAATAATCTGTATTAATATAGAATTTTCATCTCGTGATGTGTGTATATATTTTTCATTTTACCATGACACAGAAAGTAGTTCAGCAAATCTGATTTTAGAACAGCATGTTTATTTGTACAGATCGTGAGGGTTTTGCAGCAAAACTAAATTCCACCCACTTTACCCTTTTTGATTTCCATCATTTCTTTTAAGTCAAAGTATCAAAGTGGCACTGGTTTTATAATACAAACCACAACAGTTTGTATTGATCTTGTATTTTACCAAACGTTATTAATAGTAGGTTTAATTACACTAGATATTTTCAATTCTGACTGCTGCAAACCCTAAATCTAAACATAACTTCTTTTTGGTCTTTTTAAAATGCAAAGTTCCATTAAATTTAAAAAAAAAATAAATAAATACAGCTTGTTGTGCCCAAGAGATGTTTTTTTTTTTTTTTTAAAAAAGGAAAAAAACATTTAAGAAAGGCTTACAAATCAATCTTTAGAACTCTGCAATTTTCGAAAATCACTCTTAAGGCCCTTATCTCCAAATGGAAAAAAAAATGTGGTAAACTTGGTAAAGGAGTAAACAGCCTAGCAAAATGACTTTCAAGAATGTATCTGAGGCAAAATGTATCTGAGAATAACTCAAAATATATTACAGGAACTGCCAGCCTGTCATAACTCATATAAGCGTGACAGTAAGACATGCCATATATTTGGGCGCACAGGTAACTCAGGTAAGAATTTTTTTAATTTCTTTGCCCGGGTTTAGTAATATTAGTATCGCGGCACGCTAGCAACGCCTTTACTTAGTCTGCCCCATTTCGGCTGCTGCAGTCAGGCCGCTTAAATTCAGCACTTGTTCCGTTTAGTTTTTTTCCATGGCCAGACCGTGGTGGTGGGATGTGGAGGTGGGCGAGACGATTTTGAATCAGAATCTGAGGCGTGTACAGAGTCCTTACTCGGCACCAAGGATGACTCGTTCCATTCATTTTTATTGACTCACATCCTCCCGGCTCACGTCCTACTGAACTCCCCAGATTTTTGGCCAAAGTTTAAGTGTTCTGCTAAGGCAGTTTAGCCCCCTTGGTTTTGCCACATTTCACCCTATGTCTGTGCCCGGCATTTTAGTACTCCTCCTTCGTTCCAGCTTCCCGTCGCCACCTTTGAGGAGTTCACACATCCACGGCATCTCCCAAACCCAGGAGCTGACCCAGATGCAGGGGCAAAGTGTGTCAGGGGCGTAAAGTTCCTGAGTAATGGGAGATGTGTGAAGTGCATACGGAGCTGAGGCAGAATAATCGGGAGGTGCGTGCTAAACCCATTATGTGCACTGTGCGTGAAAAGCATGCAGCGCCTGATGTTCTGGGCAAGCAGGTGTGGGAGCGTGTGGTACTGAGCTTTGTGTGTGGAAACATGTGGTGCCCAAGGCGCGTGTCCCTGTGCGTGAGGTGCATGTGAGGGAGCGTGCGGTGCCCAAGGTGTGTGTTGACTACAACTTGACTACAAAACGGTCTAAGAAAATGAATGCTTACTGGATACTGATGATTGATTGATGCATTGATCCTTTCTGATGTAACATCAATTTGTTAAGCTAAGACATACTCTTAAAGAAATGGTAAGTGCTTAGTGCAGTTGGTTCATATTTATTATTTATTATATGCGTGTGTTGGAGCGTGCAGTATCCGAGGTGCATGTCCCTGAATGTGTGGTGCCTAAGATGCGTGTCCCTGAACTAGAAGTGCGTGTGTGGTGCCCGAGGTGGGTGTCCCTGAACCTGAGGTGCATGTGGTGGAGTGTGTGGTGCCTGCGGTGCGTGGGGTGGATGCATGTGTTGCTTCTTGAGGGCCCCCTGCTATCCCTGTTCTGGCAAAACACCTTTCATTGTCTGAACACCTGTTGGGTGAAGCTGTGTGCGCTTTTGTGGCGGAGCGGGAGGAGCCGGAAGGCGCTGCTCGTTCAATCAGAACATTCTGAAAGGCAGCCCAATCAACGTTCAAGGGAGAGACAGCTACACTCTCCCAGCAGACGCCACACCGCCCACTAGCAGCATCCTTACCGCCACTAGGGTGCCTTCAGACTGGGCCACAGCGCCCCAAGTCAGTCTGTCAGAGGCCATCAAGCCCAAAGTCAGTCCGCCGAAGGCCATCCAGACCAATACCAGGCCACATAGCCCGCCTGAGAGGCAGAGCTCTCAGTGCCGTCTCCGGCACGTCGCCCGCCTGACAGGCGAAGCTCTCAGTGCTGTCTCCACAACATGACCAGCCAGAGAGGCGGAGCACTCTAGGCCAGCCTCCCCTGGGACATTGTGTCGGCTGCTACACTAGGTTACGCGACCCATTGGCTTTTTCCGGCGTGTTTGTGCGCTTCGGCTTTGGGCACATGCTGCACAGCCGTGTCAGAGGTGATAGTGGAAACATGACAACTGCTAGTTAATAAACTAAGACAAATAAACCGAAGAGGGGGTTAATTAACAAAACAAGGCCTGGGAACTGTGTTTTCCCATGTCAGGTTCTGTTGGCACCTGTGACAGTTTCCCCCTTTAAATGCAACGGGGATCATACCTTGGACCCCCGTCTGAACTGGGACTCACCCTTGGGCCTAGACTTACCTAACGACCACAATAACAAGTCATTTCTCAGCAGAGAGTGATTCAAAGTCATCTCTTCACATGAATTCACCTTTGCAGTCATACCAAACTGCGGCCGACATAACACTAAGGATCCAACTGGGAAGACCACCTAACCCAGAACCTAAAAGATCACTAAAAGAAAGGCTAACAAAAGGCCAATGGCTAAAGCTAATTGCTGCTACAGAGCCACCACATCATGTAGAATACAACAACATAACAGCTCTGATTAAGACAAGGGTATCCAAGCAAATATCCCAGGCTATCCGCACACACCCTCAACCATTGGTCCAGGGTGAACATAAATAGGCAAAAACTACCATGTAATAAATTAAAATAAACAAACAGCTAATGAAACAAGACTGCTAGTTAATTAACTACAACAAGAAAACCAAAAGACGGATTAATTAACTAAACAAGGTCTGGGAACTCTGGACACACAAAAACTCTTAAACAAAACAGTTCCATGTTGGGTGCAGACGGAACCTGTGACAATTTTTTAGTTTGGTTATGTTTTGTTTTGTCGTGACATTTATCTTGGAAATTTAGTGATCGCCAAGTCTGCCAAAAGTCGCCTAGTACCTGTCATTATGTTTCTTTACTAGAAGCCTTGACCATGGTCCAAGTAAATGAATGCTTACTGGATAATGATGATTGATTGATGCCATGATCCTTTCTGATGTAACATCAATTTGTTTAGCTAAGACATACTCTTAAAGAAATGGTAAGTGCTCAGTGCACTTGATGCATATTTATTATTAGTGTGACTGTTTAACGTTTGGCTTTGTAAATTGAACTGAAGATCGAACTTGAGGTTTGTGATTTCATCAGAGCTATGTATTTGCTCTGAAAATTCTTCAGAAATAGTGGTTTAAAGGCAAAATTTCTGGTGATGGTTCTGAAATGATGTGACTGCCACCAGGTGGCTAGTGTGTAGTAAGGTCTATATTTTTCTCAACTCATTGGCTATTCAACCTGCTTTTGACTGCAGAGCTCATTTTCCATTAACTACCAGCCTTAAGCATGGCAGAAAAAAAACACAGGACACAACATGAACAAAACAGCTCTGAGCCACATTTCTAAAAATAGACCTTTTGATATCAGAATTCTCAAATTTATGTTACCCTTGAGTAAAGATGCTTCTTTTTCCTCGGGTTACTTTATCATGCCTAATGCCAAAACCCAATCTAACTAATATATAACATTTCAAATGTTGAGTATTTTTAATAACATACTTCAAAATTTTTAAGTTCAAATGTTAACAGTCTGCACCACGGTGGTTTATTGGATTGAACGTTTGCTCTTCAACGCTGGGGATTTCTGGTTTGAATCAGGATCTGAGTGGAGTTTCCATGTTCTTCCTGTGTCTGTGTGGGTTTCCTCCGAGTTCTTTGGTTTTCTCCCACATTCCAAAAACATGGATTTAAGGTACATTAAATGCTCTAAATTGCCCCTTAAAGTGTGTGTGTGTGTGTGTGTGTGTGTGTGTGTGTGTGTGTGTGTGTGTGTGTGTGGTTGTGTGAGTGAGTGAGTGAGTGTGTGTCCAGCAATGGCTTGGCACCCTGTCCTGGGTGTATTTTCCCAGCACCCAAGATGTTCTTCCCTGGAAGGGCATGGGGGACCCCACCCCCGCGACCCGCATAAGGGAATAAGTGGAAGATTATTCCACTATTATACAATCAGTATTTTGCAAATTTGCACATGGCACTATTGCACTGTTCACACCAGCACAATAATAATGTATGTATATGCTTTATTTACTCAATTACCCATTCATGTAGCCATTTTAGTCACTTTCATTTCATTTCTCTGTAAATACATATTAGTCTACTCACTGTACAATAATCATTATCGGTTTATTATTCTCAATTTTCTGTTTAATAGTGTTAATACTCTTACGTCTCCTCACTCCACCTATCTGGTCACTTCTGCACTTTAACTGTATACTGTATATTATATGTATATAATCTCTATCT
>JAOUQT010081263.1:0-10038 GCA_025769995.1 Xyliphius kryptos
GAAAAGCTAAAATGCAATTGTTTTTCAGTGAGTGCTGGCTTTGGGGTTTTGTATTGAAAATGAATGTATTATTATAGAGTGAGGTTTGGAACAATTAAAAATCTGAAATGAATATAGTGAGTTGTGTTTACGGTGTTTACCCGGTTGCTTTCTTACATGATTTTATCTGTAGGTTTTCCAGGGACACGATAAGGAATGACAGCCAAGTTTTAGCTTTATTGGTGCTCGCGAAGACCCCAATCCATTCGAGACGCTGAATTAAATGGCAATAGCAAAGAAGCAATCAAATATAGAAATGCAAAAACTGTTTTTCTAAGGACATGGTAGGTAATGATGGAGCCAAGTTTCAGCCTTGTGAAGACCTTGATGTGACCCTTATGGTGTCTTGCATTCAATGGCGACAATCGAAACAAATCATTGAATTTGGGAAATTGATAAGCAGTTGATATTTACAAAGACATGACCGGGAATAAAGGAGCCAAGTTTTAGCCACGTAGGAACTCGGGAAGACCCCAACATGACTCTAATGTCTTGCATTCGATGGCGATAACAAACGAACAGAAAGTAGGAAGGTGAGAAGTACTTTCCAAGGACATGATAACATGATAAGGAATTACAATGTCAAGTTTCAACCTTGTATATGTGCTCAGGAAGTAAGCCAATTAGTGATTGAGTGAGGGCTTTGGCATTTATAGTTATATATAGTGCATGTTTTGATTTTTATGTTGGTTTCTTTTTACTTTTATTCTTCTTACTTTCAATGGCCAACTCTGCTTTCTTACTGTATTTCTTTCTCAGTTTGATCACATGATTACAGTTAAATCACAGGATTCAATCATGTGATTGCTTATCTTAAAACAGCTTTTATTTTAGAAGGCCATGAAGAGAGTTGGGAGGCACAGTGGCTTAGTGGTTAGCAGGTTCTCCTCTCAGCGTTTGGGATTCCCAGTTCGAATCTCAGTCTGGTAAATTGAATGCTCAAAATTTACCCATATAGTGTGTGTTTGTGACTGTGTGAGTGAGTGTGTGCCCAGCGATAGGTTGGTGCCCTGCCCTGGTAGTTCAGGGCCCGAGATGTTGTCTCCTGGATGGGCACAGGGAACCCCCCTACCCCCATTATCTTTATAGTGGAAGATAATGAATGAAAGGAATTTTCAGCTACTGCTCAATGCCCATATTATTTAAACATACCAGCCAGCCATTCCTACCTACAGTGTAGTAGGTGACTTCAGACACAGCCATGGTGTAACAGGTTTCTACCTACATTACCCCTGTTGCTTTCTTACTTTTGAGTCACCCCATTTGTCAAAAGTGTAATTCAAAACAACTATTTTTTAAATTATTTTTAGAAAGGAATTCTCATCTCATTATCTTTCCTTAGTCCCATACTGGGGACTAGGGTCACATGGAGGGTTTCCTATGCCCATCAAAGGGAGAATGTTTAGGGCGTTGTGCAAATACAACCAGGACAGGGATCAAATCTACCCCCAGGCACACACTCACACAGACACGCACACTATATAGGGGCAAATTGAGCAGTTAATTCACATTGTATGATTTTGGACTTCAGTAGGACAATGACTAACTTGGTGGACATGACAACACCTACACTGGGATACGCACCTGGATTCCCAGAGCTGAGAGGCAAATAAAGAAAGAAACAATTAAATGAATTTTTCATACTCAAAATATATGCAACAAATAAAGTCATATGTACCCCAGGAGACCACACCTGCTCTAACTGCATTACAAACCCTATACTTCAGACACTGAAACAAGCTGTTAGCATCATTTCCTTTTCCTCCTACTCTTTCGTTCTCTTGATGTCGCTCATATAAGACTATGTGCGCGCGCACACACACCCCCATCCCAATCTCCTCGATCTCACTTGTCACTTCGACATGCTATTCAGCAGCTTGCAGCTAAACCAGGACAAAGCTGAGACAAAGACAAGTATGGATAAAAGAGATATAAAGAGGTGGAGAAGAAAAGCAACGGATTGAGACAACACGGGGAAGCATAATGCTGTTGTCCTGGTTTTTGTCTAAAGACATTAGCATTTTTTAATGGAGAAAATGATGCATGGGGTGTTAAAACAGCGGCACACTAAACTGATCTAAGCTCTGCACTGTCACAATTAGTGAGACATGCCTGTTAGGAGACTGATGGAGATGTGATGCCCCTCTGAGTGCCAAGCCACAATTAACCTGACTTCCATGCTTCCAGCTGTCTGTGAGGCAAACGTCTTAGTGTATGTTTGAGCATTTAACAGCAGTTACATAATAAAAAAAAGTCTTCTCACAGAAGGAATCCATTGATTGGTGTGCTTATTTAACATGGAAATAATATGCGATTATTAAGTTCTCATACCTATATGTTTATGTATTTTCTTTTATTGCTTTAACATAGACATTACCATTTCTCCCAAAAGCTTCTTTTCTTCAGTAATGCATCTAAGGCAGGGATGGGCAAACTACAGCCGCCGAACATGTCCAAGCTATATTATCAAAATGTTTTATTACTAGACTTACATTCATTCCTTATCCCGGTTATGCCTGCATTTCACCAATAAATGGTGGGCTCCACTGGTGAGGTGCTTTGCTTTTTAAACCATTTTGTAAAAATGAGTGGACCAAAGAAAAGTGGACCGTGAGTGCTGAGTGTTTTAGAAGTGGACAGCTATATCATTATTTACAGAAGTCCAACTAACATCTGAATTTCTGCAAACAAACTTTTGTGGTTTCAAAATAAACCAGTTACTTTTTCTCTAATCAGACAACTAGCTCAGCCACTCCAGCATATCTTAGGTCCCATTTTGGTCAAAGTTTGCCCAGCCCTGGTCTAAAGTGAGTATAAAGACTATGGCGTTGATTATTATTATTATTTGGTCATTTAGCAAACGCTTTTATCCAAATGGACTTACAAGTATCCCTTTGGGGTCAGAACACTGCGGTACATACAGAATCCCTGGAGCAAAGAGGGTTACGGGTCTTGCTCAAGGACCCACATTGGTAACCTCGGTGGTCCTGGGATTTGAACACACAACCTTTGGATTGCTAGCCCAACACCCAAACCACTGAGCTACCTCACCCTCATTGTGTAATTATATTTACTACAATACTACTCTTTTAAAGTGGTCCTTAGCTTTAAAGCTAATATTCTCAAATTTCCAACTGCACCCAAACGAAATATTGCAGGTGGGTAGATAAATTTAAATTGATTAATTTATATAGGGGTTTTTACAAAAAGCACATCATCGCCAAGCAGATTTACAGTGTTCTAAGTGAGAACCACAAATGAACAAGCGGCAAAATTTCCTACTGTTGCTGTTTTTTTAGGGAAGAAACCTTGTGAGGACCAAAACTCAGGATCAAACCAAAAGGAGCCGGGAAGCATCAACAGTGCAGGATAATTCAACAGTGGTGAATAATGTACAGATTATGCAATGACCAGTTGTCCATTTTCAAAAAATAGAACTAAATTGGTTCAGTAGGGTCATCCTTATGGGACTTCAAAGCCACTAATTCAGTAGAAAACCAGGTTCTGTTCATTAGTTGTTGTTGCCACAGTGCTCTGGCAGTGATCTGGAGATGCCTCAAAGGACCCTACTGTGCATGTTGTCTGCTAATGGACAATTGACGTTCCTTTCACTTGTAGATTATGGGCTTATACTAAACACACAGTTCTCACTTCATGTGGTTCTTGATCATTTGGAATGCAGTCTGTCCAGGAAAAATTGACACGGTATAATTTTAAGGTAGATATAAGACTAGAATGTGGGATTTTTTTTGGCTGTGTAAAAAAACAGGCCAAGATCCCACCTGCACTTTATGAGTGATGAGTTTCCACTCACACGCATAACATTACACACAGAATGCTCCAACCTCAATTCAATAAAACTCTGTTAGCATTTTAATATTTTTAGGTTTTATTTTATGCTTTTTATAGCTCTGGATGTAATAAAAAAATAAAAAAGTTACCCATTTCACATTAAAAAGTGGGGTACAAATGCTATTTTTTTTTCTTTTCAAGAAACATCAACTGAGACTGAAAACTAAAAAAAAAAAAAGCAAAAATAAGTGACAGCCATGAATCACTGAGATACTTAAGTAAAGACTAATTATGAGTCTTTGTGAAGCTTGTTTTCTGCCTATTTTACCACTTAAGCCATCATTCCTTCCACTGATAATGTGCCTCAGCAATGTGTGGATAATTGGTTGCACTGAGTTTTGGATTATTTTTGCTTTCAGATACAGCTAAATATATATTATAACATTTACAGTTGCATTTTAATTCATGTAGAGCCAAAAGTGACTACTAAAGTGCCTTCACATATTCTCTTCAAGTAACGCTTATGGAACCAGGATGTATGTCAGCTGTAAATTGCAGGCCAACAGAAGCAAATAACAAATGTTGTACATTAATAATAGAGTTCACTTAATAGAAATGTCTTTAAAACACCCACTAAGAACAGTGGGCTGTGATACATATAATACTTGTTTTAAATCATATATTTCAGGTAATCACCGGTAAAGTTCAGGCATTTAGGAAAGACTAAAAAAAATGTGTATTTAAATTACATGCATTCTATAACAAAAGAAAACTTTCACATTATACTTCCTCTTTATCATAAGGAAGGAGGGAAGGAAGAAAATAATCACAAAACTGTTAAGGCCCAATAACACAGTTAGGTATAAGATTTTTACCACAGTGTGTTGTCACAATTTCTGTATTGTCACTAATTTGTATGTCAGGGTTATTAGATAATGATCAGAGAAGACATTGTGGAACAATAGTTACAATATTAGTGTTGATACCATGTGATCGAATTAAGTCTAATGTATGTTTACAGCGAGGTGTTGGATCAACCACACTGAGTGACACCCATGAACTCGAGGATGGAATCAAAGTCTAATTTTAGCTGTTATCTTGCGTGTTAATATAATGTCTAAAATGAGTTACCGAACATTATAAATAACCACCAACTATTAATGCCTTCTCTGAGGAAACCACTAAATTGGAGAGAACATCTTAACATGGCAACATTTCATTTCTGATAATCTGTATTTTTTCAAAAATCTTAAAAACAAATGACAATAGGACAATCTAAGAACCAAAGAAAATAAAAAGAAAGCTCTCAAACATCTAGCACTCTTCAAGAAGAAGCTGTTGAAAACTTCTAAGCCAAAAATTAAAATCACCTAGTTCACTTGCAATTTCACTTGCGTTGTGCAAATGGAACAGACAACAGGTAGAAATGAGAGGCACTTAGCCAGAGCATGAAGCAGATACCAGGAGACAGGCCAGTACACCAGGAGACGTGGAGGGGGCCATGAGAGGGAGCGGTAACTCAGTGGTTTGGGCATTGGACTATTAATCTGAAGGTTGTGGGTTCAAATCCTAGGCCCACTGTAGTTACCAATGTAACTACCAACTAAGACTCTTAGCCCTTATTGCTCCAGGGGGCTGTATCAACCCTGTGATCTAACCCCAACCAAGTTGGGATACTTGTAAGTCACGTTGGATAAAAGCGTCTGCTAAATAACTAAATGTAATTGTATATCCGTCGCCTCATCAAGAGTATGCACAGGCATTGTAGGGAGGTCAAACAGGCATGTGGAGGCCACTCACTCTACTGAGCCTCATTTTAACTTGTCTTAAGGAATTTCCAATTTTTGATGTACATTTTGATAATTTTTGTTATTTTGTTCTCAACGCATTCCACTATATAGTAAAAAGATTTTAAACTCAAATATTTTATTTATTGAAATCTAGGATGTGTTATTTTAGTGTTTCCTTCATTTTTCTGAGCAGTGTATTTTATGGGACAGGTAGGCCATAGAAATGTTCTCATAAGAGGGCCAACTTTGGCTCACATGCAGTTTGCCAATGCTGGCAGTAGACCAGTAGAGCCACAATTCAGCTAGAAGTGGTCCACATCCATATTCCATCTAAGTGGACACATTTCTTTAGTTATCCCAGCTGTCACCTTCATGGAACTTGCACTTCCATCACTTTAAAATTCTCTGTCTTGAATGTTACATGATTTTAGGAAAGGGCATGCAGTGTCACACAGTAGTACTGACAGCGGGAGAAGAGTGTGCACAATAAAAGATTACTTGGCAGCACAAAGCATATTTATTTATATATATACACGCTAGAAATAGCTTTGCCGAATGATATACTACAATTTGCTCCAGTAAAGGTGCCCTTGTCTGATTCTCTGACAGTGGTGTTGTTATTAAGGGGTGCTATGGCAGTATTTATCAGAATTAGGAATGAGTCCATGAAGTTTAGTGTACTGCAAGTCTCTATTTCACAGATTACAGTAGAGATAATATACAGTTCAGCATCAAGGAGTCTTCAAACGAGACAACATTCCTCAGGGATCACAGTGCAACAGAGAAGACAAAGTGCAAGACCATGCAAAAAATATTCCCATCTTCCCACAATTGGAATTACTTATTCAAGTAATAAGTATTTTTAATTAACAAAATTCCCCCCGTATACTGATAGTGTCAGTTTTGCAAAGATATGGTATCCAGTCTTTTAATCAATCTGTACATAAATGGACCCCTACCTCTAAAGGTATAATTACTTTGTTTAGGAAATGTATTTTTTCCTAATTCATTAATCATCTATTCTATTTTCTGTAATCAAGCCAACAACTGCAAAGTATACAGTCCGTTTCCTGTAAGCACCAGCATGCACAGGGCCAGTGTACTGACATTTAGGAAACAACCCTCAGTGATATTCCCTTTCAATATCAAACAGCACTGTGTCTACTGTAAAGAAGTTTATGGTTTCGGAAACTGCAAAGTACTGAAGTAGGAAACCAACATCATCCCCATCCTTAAAATCACCCGGCAAAAAATTAACTTGGAAGCAGGAACTGCCACATGTGCTTTAGAGGGAGTTCTGTACTGAAGTCAATGCAATCGCCTCACAAACACCACCTGGAACCCTGCACACCAAAACTTTTTTGCCACATCATGACACTCATAAATAACTGACCTGTATCGCACACACATAACCACAGCCATCTATTATTACATATAGATAATCATTAATGTTTACTTACTACAGCTACATTAGCACTAATTGAAAATGTGATTTAATTTAATTTTATGTTTAAACATATTGTAGTTTGGAAATTTAGTTTCGCCGTTCAAAGAATGTACTTCGTCTTCATATTGTGGGTAAACCAATAGCTGGGAACAAATTCCTAGTTTAGACACAGACCAACATAAAAAAGTATTGGGACCATAGCCTGAGGTATTCTGCAATGGAGCAGTTTGTGTATCTATAACCCAAAGGAAAAGCAACGTCTCGCAATATGACATGGTTACAGGGGACAGCACCAACCACCCTGAGGTAATTTGTGTGTAAGTGGGTGATTATGTGTGTGTGTGTGTGTGTGTGTGTGTGTGTGTGTGTGTGTGTGTGTGTGTGTGTGTGTTTAAATTTCACATTGATGGTGAAATCCAGGCCCCCTACATTTGTGTGTGTAACTTAAATTAATTAAACAACTTACATTGACTTTCAGATCAGTAGGCCAACCCAAATCGAATCGAATCTCAGAAAGCAGTCAAGGTTCTCCAAACAGGTCTGAAACATAGGGGCTAAAATAACCTGCTCAGTAAGCTCTGCAACCACATGACAATACCTTATGATAAACATCAGGAACAGGTGAGCTCCATCAGTACTCAGGTGAGGAAGATCTCTGATTGGTTGGTTGAGCGCTTTGAGTCACATGATCACCTAGGGGACTCTGGGGTATGTAGTCCACAAGATAAAGCTCTGTGTGTTATGTGTGTTATGTGACACTCACACTTGCATGCACATGACATAAGAGCTTGTTGCTTGCATCATAAAACTTTCATCCCTCAGTTCTTTCGTTTGTGGCCCTGTTTTTAATGTTTTTGTACCTAAAGCTCTGTTCATTTGTAATTCACTAATTGCACACCTCAGAAACTGAGATCCAGAGCTGGTCTCAATTCAATCATAATATATAAGTGGTCTACTGATTATATAATAACATTTCTTATGCTTTATAATAAAATACAACATTCTCATGGATGAGTATACAAATCTAATTTAAATTTAATTTAAGCTGCAGGCAGATATCCTGATTGAGATCGGAAAATGTAATAAATATAAAATATATAATCTATAATCAAGTGGAACCATTCCATCTCAAAACCAGAGAGAGAGAAAAAGTAGTGCCAACACCTGCTGTGCCTCTTAATAATATAAAATATAGAAACATCATGGATTACATTTTCTAACTTCTTTTTCATTACTTTTATCCTGACTCAGAATTGGCTGATCCAATTGGCTTACTTTAAGCATTCAGATGCAGCTCAGTCGGCAGAACAGTGACGTTTTAGTGGCACAGGAAGAATTGAATAGAAGCTGTCAGAGAGCAGACACATGCTTTCCTCTTCATCCACTGATAAGCGACCTCCAAAAAGATTAGTGTCAAAGCGTCTGGACCCTCCTGCTCCACGGGCCATTCCATCGATCTGATTTCCTTCCATTTAAGCCAGAAAACACATAAACATCCTGCTGCTGGCACTTTGGCCTACATATACACACACACACACGTGCACACATCCGTGCTAATACGTACACACAACAGGTACCTGACAGGTGAGCAACTGACAACAAGCAAAGGGGAAGAAAATCAAAGTGAAAGCTCTATAAAATGGATTAAAATTGGATTTAAATAGCACCTTGACTGTGAAATCCAGGACACCGTGCCATAGACTGGGCTTAGTGAAGTGGATTGGAGTGTGTATTTAAGGAAAAGAAACACAATGCAAGGTTAAAAAAAAGCATGGAAAGGACATAAGTGTTGTGTCTTTGGGTCATAAAATAAGATTAAAATTCCAGTTAATATTAATACATAATTCAGCTGAAGGATGGAAGATAATATTTGGATTTTATACTTCTATAATTTTATACTATCAAAACAAACATGGATTTAACGTAAATTGTCTGCTCTAAATTGCTTCTATATAGTGTGTGTTTTTATGTGTGAGTGGGCGATAGATTGGCACAGGTTTCCTCCCACAGTCGAAAAACATAGATTTATAATAAATTGGCTGCTCAAAATTGGTCTCATATACAGAAGATATGGGTATAGGTAGCTCAGTGGTTTAGGTGTTGGACTATCAATCAGAAGGTTGTGAATTCAAATCCCAAGTCCATGCTGAACAAGGTATATTTATTGCTCTAAACTTCCCCATATAGTGTGTGGCTGTGTGAGTAAGTGCCCAGAGCCCAAACACCCCCCCGGATGGGCAAGGGGAACCCCAACGTGACTCTAGAGAATTACGCGGAACATAATTAATAAATGAAGAATGAGTAACTGATTGAGTAATTGATGGATGGATATAAAAACCTTTTTCAATTTTTCTTTTTTATTATGTTACTAGTGATGGATCACTGATTGGATATTTTACCATAACATTCATTAATTTTTTAAGAGACTCACCAGGTTTGCAGTTGGTATAAGAGTTGGTATTATATGGCAAAAGGTTGGTGAACATGCTAAACAGGTTGCCAGCTTATAACAGGACAGACGTGGAGGCAAATACAGCTATGGCCAATTTAATATTTCAAGTTCACTTGACTACATGGCTGTGAACTGTGAAAGAAATCCATACAGAAAGGACTCTGGCCATTAGCCTGGGAAATAAACCACGGACCATCTTGCAGTGAGGTGACAGCACTACTCACTGTGCAACCATGCGAACGTAACATTTATTAATGTCATTTTAATCTCTAAGATGTCAGCAATGCAGCTCTAAGCCCTACATAGATGGATCAATGGGATTAAAATCAGGTGTGAGTGGGGAGCCCTGTTTTTTTTTTTTTAAGCCTGATTTTTACAAGATGGTAATGTGCATCACATAACCAATCAATTGGATCTCCAACGAGTTTGGACTCTAATGGATAAAAGCGTCTGCTAAATGTAATGTAAATATACTGTAAATGTAATAACACATTCACAGTGCACACACACACACACAC
>JAOUQT010081274.1:0-10038 GCA_025769995.1 Xyliphius kryptos
TTTGTTCATTTTTATGTGATTTTGTTCTCAACGCATTCCACTATCTACTACATAAAGATTTTCAACTGAAATATTTTTATTCATTGAGATCTAGGATGTGTTATTTTTGTGTTCCCTTTATTATTTTGAGCAGTGTATAACATAAATTAAGCTATTACAGCTTAAATAATTTTAAGGATGGAAATCAGGCTGCTAACAGGCAGAAAACATTGTTTAACGTAAATGTTACAGGAACTGTATTGTTAGAGCAATAAAAATTCAGTTATGTTGTGAAAGCACACTAAAAGTTCTATGGTCCTTTATGGCAAAAAAAATATTTCTGGCAATAAAGATTAAATATATATAGGACGTCTGGAGGTGATGACGGTCAAACATATCTTTGTTTTTTTTTTTTTTTTTAATCTTTAGCCACCTGATGGATAGACACTTCATATTCAGGGACTGGTGGGGCAGGTTGACCCCGTGCAGGCTGGTTTGATTTTGGGTCACCATAGTGTTGTGATGCGTGTAAGTTGTTCAATCTTAACTCCTCGGAATCTAAAATGTTTAATAACAGAGGATAATAAATAAGTACCGTAATAAATCTTCTCACATAAAACTAAAAGTACAAAAAAGTTACATTTTAATAAAGAAATGTAGAAAACTACAGTATATTTTGTAATGAATGCATTCACACAAGATTTTTTAATTGATCTGACAATTTTTATGCAGAACCCAAAAAACGTATTTAAATAAAATACTGTACACCCAATTAGTATACTAATTAAAGTTTACCTAATATTTGTTTACACTGTTGTCAATTTCTTGATTTCTAACTACTTTTAAGCTTGACAATTTTATACAGTACATATAATAGAAATAATAAAAACACTTATTGTGTGTTTTCAGTTCTACTGATCAGATAGATGAACTATGTAGTTCTGTAATTACAGACTGTAGTCTATCTGCTTCTCTACATAATCTGTTAGCCCGCTTTAGTATGTTCTCTGATGATTAGGACTCCAACAGTGAACGTATTAGCATGGTGGAGGAGTTTTGTGCTGGTATTCGTGAATCGGACACAGCGGTGCTGCTGAACAGGACACTACACCAATCAAAACACACAGGTGTCAGATTAGAGAGTGGTAGCTCAGTGGTTAGGGCATTAAACTATAAATCTGAAAGTTGAGGATTCCAATCCCAAATCCACTGAAATTACTAATGTGGACCCATAATCCTCATTGCTCCAGGGATTCTATTATTTGTAAGTAACTGGAAAGTGTCTGCTAAATGACCAAAAGGAAAAATCTGATAAACTAGAGAATGGAATTGTAGAACTACAATGTCCATCTATATGGTAAGTGGAGAAAATGTATGTATGTGTTTAACACATACACAGTATGTTTAAAAATAAGTTGGTATACTCCAGCCATCCCTATTATAACTATATTGTGGTATTTTCACATTATACAGACATGGCGAAACGAAAGAACACGTTTCTTCAAATCTGATTATTAAAAATCACAGGTCCTACACCAATACATGAAAATTCACATTGATGAGAAAAAACAATCAAAACGTAAACCAGAAAGGAAAAATCTTGTGTAAAACCATCACTTTGCTTACAGGTTTTATAACTACTTTTAGCAGTGAAATTATTATATATGGTACTTTTACAATAGTGTACTGTTTTAAAACTTAAATTTTTTTTGTATGATCTCATTTGTATCTCACGTCATTCCTAAAAAATATGGCCTTTGTTTTTAGTTCATAACAGTTTGTGTAGTTATCCATTTGTCCACAGTTTTCTTTAGTTCCAGCCACATAATTAGGTTGCAGTCTAAACTTTTACCAGACTATTGCAAACGTTTAAATAAATCATTTTTATTTTAGCTATTTAATTGTAGATTTTAGAAATAGTCTTTTGGTGAGTCGAAATCACTTTGCCCCATTACAGCATCTAGTTTTAGCCAAGCTTTAGCTGTTGGGAAGATGACCTCACATTTGACTCTAGAACATTTAGATAGGAATTTGTGATGGAACTAAAGATTCACCACCTGGTCAACCCTACCGAAACTCCATATATAGAGTATAAATATGATAAACCCTTGCATTAAAGTTGGTAAAGGTTTTTACAAAAATCTAAAATGTTACACCATCAGTTTAAAAATAAATAAAAAAAATCCTTTAATATTGTCCAGCTGCTGACAAAAGGTGTTGCAAAAATTCTAGAAATTGTTAATTAGCAGATCATCATTTTCAAGCTAACGATATAAAAATGGTCACATTAGCTAATTATAAATTATATAAAGATTTTTTATTAGCAGCACCTGACTGCTACTTTCCCTTATGTTCCCTGGATAGAGTTACAGTGTACAGTGGCTTTATTTTAAAACTTTAGTTCATCATGATTCTAAGGTTGCGTTTTTTTATTTCAAGACTAAGAATCCTTTGTTTTTAATTGTCTTGATGTTCTCCTAACTGGATTTCTAAAAAAAAAAGTCCAATACACCGCTTCAGCTGGTGCAGAATGCAGCTGCCAGACTTCCGACAAAAGCAAAAGAAAGCGATCACAATAACCCTATTCTTAGTTCTTATACAGGTTACCGGTCAGTTACAGAATCGACTTTAAGAAATGAGCCAAAGAGAACCCTGAGATCTTCAGGAACTGGTCTATTAGTCCTGCCCCAGGTGAGAACTAAACATGGAAAAGCAGCGTTTAGTCATGCCACTCGCTATGGAACCAGTTGCATGAGAACATTAGAAGAGCCCTGACTTTATACGCTTATTATTTTTATAAGGCAAGCAAGCATGCTATGCCTAAATACTTATTGATTTTACTCAGATTTTACAAAAATGTAAAACACGTTGGGCAGCCAAGAGCGTAAGTTCTACAGACACTAAACTTGGAGGGCAGGTGCAGCTGCAGCTCACCTATACACATACCTAAATTCAGATGGATTGATCTATAGATGGTGCAATAGTGCCGCTAAATGCATTTAAACTTCTAACTTTTACCCAATGTTCCCAGACTACACATTTTTTCCCACACTCTCAGCGCAACAAACTTGGCCACTCTGACCAAAATTTTTCCCCTGAAACATTTTCAGCAAATTTGCATTATTTGCAAAACCTTGTTTCACAAACTAGTCCGAGGTATTTCAGTCAACATCCATGTGTTTGATATAAAAATATAAATACATAAATTAAAATTCAACAGAGCTATCAAATTATCAAAAAGTTGGAGTTTTCTGTCTGGATGCTATATGCCAATTAATCCATACGTCAAAATTCAAATTGTTTTATTATTTATTCAAAAATCTAAAACTTAAAAATCCTTTACTTAAAGATTCTAAAACTTTACACACATTTGGCATTAGTTCCTGAGGACACGGTACAATTTGGTGTATTTATGTTTATAGGAGGTGCTATAACATGACTGTCCGTCTGTAACCAGATTTTGACCAATAATCAACCTTCACGGGTCTCTACATCTGCTCAGTCTCTAACAACTGAGAGGGTTTTAAAACTATTTGCCACAGGGGGCGCAATTTAAAAAAAATATTTACTGCTAAACCGTATTTTGAACCGTTTCCCCAAATTTATCTGGTAATCGGATTTTCATCGGATCTGATGCTGAATTCTAACTCTTATTTATTAGTTCTAAAATATACTTATCTACAATTAGGTTGTGTACTTTGTTTCTTTTAATAATTGTCTAATTGTTTTTCCTATAAGGGCGGCACGGTGGCTTGGTGGCTTAGTGGATAGCACATTTGCACATTCGATTCCCGGTTCGAATCCCTATCTGAGAGAAGTTTACATGTTCTCCCCATGAATGCGTGGGTTTCCTCCGTGTTCTTCGGTTTCCTCCCACATTCCAAAAACATGAAGGTAAATTGAATGCTCTGAATTGCCCTGTATAGTGTGTGTATGTGTGTGTGTGACTGTGTGAGTGAGTGAGTGTGTGCCCAGCAATGGACCCTGCCCTGGGTGTATCTGCCCTACACCCGAGACGTTCTCTTCTGGATGGGCATGGGGAACCCCCCACGACCCTCATAAAGGAATAAGCGGAAGATAATGAATGAATGAATGACTCCACAACCTTACTTTAAGTGCTGCCTCACATACTGGCCTTACAATACCCATAGAGTTTGTTTCCTGCCTTTTAAAGGTATTGGGGTGCACATTATCACATTTAGATAATGATCTACACTTAGATAAAGGTGTAGATCTCAGGTTTGGCTGCGTTGGGTTGGTAATCTGGGATAGTTTCTGCTGGCATTTCATCTCCTCCCCCTTCTTATTATTAGTGGGGGCATGGCGCTGAAATGATGCTGTTCCGGGGGGCTTCGGCTTGCTTTTTGGGGTTTAGGCTTTGGACTCTGTAAAGCTGCTTTGTGACAACACACTGTTGTAAAAAGGGCTACATAAATAAATTACTTGAACTTGAACTTAGCTTTGTGTTCCATGGAGGTCCATAGTCACAGTTTGCAGCTTGCAAGATTGAGGAATTTCTTGAGCATTTAAGTCATGATGAAAAAATCCCATTTTCAGAAGTGACATGTTCAGAGTTGTGAGTTATTCTGATTCTAATTATACAATGTGTTCCAAATTATTCTGCAAAAAGTATTTAGGAGTGATTAGGTAATTTTTTTTGTTTGTCAGTTAAACTCATTGATGGTGCTGTGTGTCAGGGCTCTTTATATCACTGAAAGCAATTGCAGGCACCTGTGATAATTAGTTTGGCCGGTGTGTCCAATTAAAGGCAAGACTACTCAAGAAGGCTGTCCATATTATTAAGCAGCCTACATTTTTAGCCAAAATGGGAAAGAAAAAGGACGTGTCGGCTGCTGAGAAGAAACAAATTGTGGGGTGTTTGGGTTAAGGCATGTCTCCAATCAACATTGCCAAAGCACTTCATCTTGATCATCGCACAATCAAGAAGTATGTAGCTGATTCAGTGCACACACGTGCGCGTGCTTATAATGGAAACTTGAGGACGTTTTCCAACAGGCTTTTACGTCAGGTTAAAAGAGGAGCTGCAAAAATGCCTTTTCATAGCAGCAGACAAGTTTTTGAAGCTGCGGGTGCCTCCAACGTCCCCCAAACAACAAGATGCAGAATCCTTCAGAGGTTTGCAGCTGTGCGTAAGCCATCCTGTCGACCTTCTCTATCCACTGCACACAAGCAGAAACGTCTCCAGTGGGCCAAACAATTTATGAAGACTGACTTGTCTTGTTCACCGATGAGGGCCATGCAACGTTGGATGGAGTGGAGGATGGCTGGTTGATGAACACCCCGTGCAAACAAGGCTACTGCACCAACAAGGAGAAGGTGGAGTAATGTTTTGGGCTGGAATTATGGGGAGAGAGATTGTTGGCCCCTTTAGGATCCCTGAACGGGTAAAGATGACCTCCATAATGTATGTAGAGTTTCTCAAACAACTCTTCCTCTGCTGTGCATAATAATTTGGAACATGCATTTTGAGTGTTTTATTTCTTAAAAGATATACGGTTATTGTTGGCCGTTTGTTCAAAAACCTTTCAATTGTACTCTAATAGTTGATGCCTGGAAAATTACAATGACTGCAATTCACATATGTCATTTTGGAAAATCTAAGAAAATATTATTTGCATAATAATTTGGAACATATTTTGTTCTTCCAGAAAGCATGCACTATATAAGTGTATTCACGCTCTCTGACTGGAGAGTACTTTTGATAAGCAGACATTTTCAGCCATTTAAAATAAAAATACAACTGGACTTTCAGCATCAGCTTTGATGAAGAAAAGGGCTTCTTAATAAAACTAAAGTTATTCGAGGAAAAAATAAGGATGGATTTTGTACAAATAATCAGGATTTAAATAGGATATATATATATAAGCCAGATTGGATAATGATCAGGTTTGATGATGCCACATGTAACTGCATTCTCCTTAACTACTGACTTGTGCTTTGGATAAAAGCATCTGCTAAATGACTAAACGTAAATGTAATAATGTAGTTATTTTAAACTCATTAAAACAGATTTGATGGCAGACGTATCTGCCGGGTAATCGCATTTTTACAGGTCCGTGCTAGCCTTTCTAACCCTATCTGTGATGCAGCGGCTATTTATACTACCATTCCGATGGGAGTTTTTTCTTGCCACTGTTGCTTCGGCTTGCTCTTTGGGGGTTTAGGCTTTGGACTCAGTAAAGCTGCTTTGTGACGACACGCTGTTGTAAAAAGCGCTATATAAACAAATTACATGAACTTGACTAGGAGCTCGAAAACAAGGTGTACCTAAAAGTGGCCAGTGAGTTTGGTTTACCGGCAAAACAGAATTACACTTAAACCAAACTGAAGAACACACTCTAATAAAAAGGTCACTTTCCTGCTTATTTATTTCATAGTCTGTGAACAGAGGCGAAATTCTAACAGTTCTCAACAACCATGAAAATCTGGGCTTTCAGAGGCAATGCTAACACCACATAATCTAGGCTTTACTCACATGTCTCCAGAGAGAAAGGGGTTGGACTCCTCTTCACGTTGCAGGCACATAAAATGGTCCAGCTGAGCAACTTGGTTCTAGAACACTACTCATTTAACAGTTTCTATAAATAATGTCAGTTTTGAAACGATGTTCTGACATTTTCCAGGCATTCCCTGATGCTTTCATTGCAGCCAGCATTTCTATTACAGTACATATTAGAATTAGCACACTTGGTAAAAATATACGAAAATAAGGCAAATATTAATGAATATTGGTGACAGTAGAAGCTTAATATAGATAAAGCAATTTATACATGATGATGATTACACTACAGCTTAATTACATGATTAAGCTAAGAAAGGACGCCAGAAAGCAAGGTGTCGGCTGGTTTGGGGATGAGACGATTACAGATTTTGATGGTTTGATCATTCGATATCTTCAGCTAAACACTCTACGAGGGTCGGGGGCCCATTTAGGGGAGAATGTCTCAAGCGCCATCACGGGGCACAAACACACTATATGGGGCAATTTAGAGCATTCAATTTATCTTGAATCCATGTTTTAAGACTGTGACAGGAGAACCCAGAGGAAACTCACGCAGACACAGGGAGAATATGGAAAATTCACCCAGCTCGGGATTTGAACCAGGAATTTCTAGCACGAACCTGCTAACCACTAAGCCAGACTGGTATGATTATTGTTTAAGAAATAGTCATGATTCTACAATTATTGTGGTTATTATGCAATAATGATAAAAAAGACAATGCAGGGTTTTTACTAAATATTATTGCAAAATATTTTAAGAATAAAATATTATTGTTTTGTGTGTCCCTTGAATCCACTTGCAAAGTCGTAGGATAGGTTAGTAAGTTAGCCTTTTTTGTTGCTGCAATTATTCTGATGCCTTTTCAACGCTCACAAGATGCTGGTGCCTGGATATTTTTGGTGATTGGAAGAATATTTTTAGTCCATGCGCAAGACTCCAACATCACTACTGGGTCTGATCCACTCATAAAAGCTCAACACAGCATTGCACCAGTGTCCCTGCACTAAGAACCATCCATCAGCAAATACTACCTGTGGTGGTTTCGTGTGGCCCTGGGACACTGACTAGATTTAGGGGCAGTCGTAGGCTTACGGTTAAAGAACCAGCCTAAGTTACATAAACATGGTGATTGTAAAGAGTGATCTTAGAAAAAGGATTTTAAAAGAAAGAGCTACAACTCTAACATGCTCTTTTTCATTTATTTTATATTGTGTGGTTATGAAGAAAAACCAAACTTAATGTTGGTATGCAAACAAAGAATTAACAAAATAATATATCGATAATGGGCTTAATGGTTAGCACATTCGCCTCTCAGTGCTGGGGATTCCCGGTTCAAATCACGGTTTCATGTTCCTCCTGTGTCCGCGTGGGTTCCCACAGTCCAAAAACATGGATTTCAGGTAAATTGCATGCTCTAAATTGAACTGTATAGTGTGTGTGTGTGTGTGTGTGTGTGCCCAGCGATGGATTGGCACCCTGTCCTGTGTGTATCTGCCCAGCGCCAGATGTTGTACCCTGGATGACCATGGGGAACCCCACCGCAACCCTAGTGGAGGAATAAGCGGAAGATTATGGATGGATGGATGAAATATATCAATGAATGCTAGTGTAGTAGAGGGTGTGTAGAAAATCATGTTAAAAGTTTTTTTTTAAATTGTACATTAGGCATTTTAGGAAATATAAATGGGGCGACATGGCGGGTTAGTGGTTAGCACATTCGCCTCTCAATCTGGTTGGAGTTTCCATGTTCTCCCCGTGTCTGCATGGGTTCTCTGGTTTTCTCTCACATTCCAAAAACATGAAGGTAAATTGAAAGCTCTAAATTTCCCTGTATAGTGTGTGTATGAGTATGTGGATGTGTGAGTGAGTGTGTACCCAGCGATGGATTGGCGCTCTGTCCTGGGTTTATCTGCCCAGCACCCGAGACGTTCTCCCCTGGATGGGCATGGGGAACCCCCCCCGACCCTCATAAAGGAATAAGCGGAAGATAATGAATGAATTAATATAAATAGAACCCAGCAGTAACTGTGCATGCTGATTCATACATTAAACATAATTTAATTAATTAATAAAAGATACTCTCTATCTGACAATTAGAAAAGAAAAAGAAGCACTCGTCTGCAGTTTCGCTCAGGCAAGTGTGCAGAGTGTATTTATGTGTGGGAGATGAGGGAGGTAACGACAATGACTCATCCCTGAGTGGGAAAGATGCCAGTGATGTGTAAATCTTCAGATGGCTGGCTACTGCTCATGACTTCAAAACAAGCTTTCCATTACACCTGCTGTAATCTTTATAACGCTGTAGGCTTTTGTTTGATTTGAAGGAATCTGCGAGTCAAATTCACTATTCGGTGAGGTCCACAGGTGACCCATTTAATTTTCATTTCAGAAAGACAGTTGTGTGAATGATTGTTCAGACCCATGTAGTCACGCAACGCTGTCTTTCAAAATGAACACCTCTCAGCCCTTTATTCCTCAATGCACACAAGACTAACCATTTATTTGCATATAAAAGGTGCCGTCACGATGATAAATCAATGAGCAATTAGGCTGCTAAACTGAAGTGCCATCAAATCCAGCTGACCAGAAAATAAGATAAAATTCAGATTCGTTGACAAGCAGAGAGGCACAAGCCGGTAAAATAAAAGGTGGAAAAAAAGACAATGATTTCCTCTCCCTCATATCGCAGATGCTCTTCTCATAAAAGCTGCCCTCGAACATTCAGAAACCCCTTCAACACTCAACATCCTGAGTCACATACACCAGCAAGTGACCAAAAAAGGACTTTGGTTTGTATGGTTTTCATTTTCTGTTTTGTTTTGGATTTGTTTTTTTTTGGCTCAGGTTGCTATTGTGAATATTGTAGCTGTACAAAGACATCTATACCATTTTAGGCACCGGGTGTACTCTTTAAAATAACTAAAAATGTATACAGGATGGAATAATGCCCTAAACTAACTACATATAATTCACATCATTCATATAAATAATTACAGTCCCTGCTGAAGTCAAGTGCTGCAGACACACAGTGAAGAGTGAGAACACAATGCCTTCTACTAGCCAATCATTAGAAATGTCTGTGTCAATAGACAATGTTCATGTTTGGTATCACACTAAAACCATCTTTTCCTGCTGTATTCATTTTTTTCATACTAAATTTCATATAATAAAAAAGTTTTGATCTTTCATTCATTCATTTACTCTCTTCCGCTTATTCCTTTATGAGGGTCGCGGTGGGGTTCCCCATGCCCATCCAGGGGAGAACATCTCGGGCTCTGGGCAGACACACCCAGGACAGGGCGCCAATTCATTGCTGGGTACACACACTCATACACAGCTACACACACATACACACACTATACAGGACAATTTAGAGCATTCAATTTACCTGGAGGCGGCACGGTGGCTTAGTGGTTAGCACGTTTGTCTCTTAGCACTGTGGATTCCCGGTTCGAGTTCCAATCTGGGTGGAGTTTGCATGTTCTCCCCGTGTCTGCGTGGGTTTCCTCCGGGTTCTCTGGTTTCCTCCCACATT
>JAOUQT010081285.1:0-10038 GCA_025769995.1 Xyliphius kryptos
ACAGGGTTGATACAGCACCCTGGAGCAATGAGGGTTAAGGGTCTTGCTCAAGGACCCACATTGGTAACTTTAGTGGATTTGAACCCCAACCTTCTGACTGATAGTCCAACACCCTAAACAATGAGCCACCACTCCACTTTATAATAAACTAGAACAGCAACAGTATCTGACTGAACTAAAGATTTCTGGATTAATAGATAAAAATTCAAACATAAATTTTTAAGTTTTGTAAAAATTTCTCCTTGACAAGTAAAAGCTGTAATAGGGAAAACAACTTTTAAATAGATGGTTCTTTAAAATATAAGTGTTCTTATATTTCTTTCCATATTATGCATGTATGTCTTTGTATGCATGAACAAATGGTATAAGATCTTTAATATACTTGGATGGTTTGGATAGTTTTGTGTTGTTTAGATGCTAGCAAATAGCAAGTAAATGTATAAAATGTTGTATGCTGATACATTTATGTTTCACTTTTCTAAAACTAGTTCGATAAATGTTACCCCATAAAGTGCATGAATATGCAGATACTTCAGAATCATTTAGATCAAAACAAAACAGAGGAATAGCAGTTATTCCTTCCAGAATAACAGAACCAATAAATGCTAAAAACTGTGGCATTGTTGATATCATCACTATGGATTGAACTCGAGCAAAGCTCTTCTATTTCCCTAATCCATACCATGGGAAAAATCCACACACTGCTATCAAGACACAGAACAGACAAGGATTTTTTTTGCCTCTGTGCGATATAAGGCAAAGAGTGCACCGGGTTCAGGAGTACAAAGTGCCTGTAAGGCTCATGTCATCAAACACAGAGCAAATGCTCTCCAGCCCCATAACAGTGTTGACTTGGTTTCCTGGGAACACTGAGACTCACAACAGCAACTTCATAACATCCATCAGTCAGCACAGAGGCCCTGGTTTCCCCTTACAGTAGTGCTATTGAGCCTGAGTGCCTTGTTTGCTCCACTCCATCAGTGACATGCTTTGATTGGCCCATTAAACAATATATGACCAGTTGTATGTGGTCACCCATCTCCTTACCTTACTGATGTTTTTATGGCTTTGGAGGGATGGAAGTTCTTTAAGGCATTAATAGTCAACTGCCCATGCCGAAGATTATAAAATCACATCTCCAGAAACTTTATACTTTTGACCTTATTGTGTATTTAAATATGATTTGTTATGCTCCAATGTGAATTCTCATATTTCCACTTGGTCCTGCATGTGTGTCTTGACCCTTTGACTCTAAAAGCTTTTCTAATAGATGTTTGTACTGATGAAGTGGTTATGCACTTAAAATAACTGACAGATGCATATACACTCAAAGCTTAGCTGCAAGAGATTGTGAGGAGGAACAGAACTGTTGGAAGACCTTGACCGGCCACAGCTCCAGGTGTCGGGTTCTTGATTATTATTGTCTGAACTGCAGTTATTGCATTTAGAGCACTGCTGTGTGTTTCCTGTCAGCTTTAAGTGGCACTGTTTTGTATCAGAACGACATATTAAAACAAATCAGGACTTTTGCTTTAAAAGGCACAGAAAGAAAAGGGACATCAATGCATTTTTAACATGGTTCACTCCGAATGTGTAAATGTACTGTTTGTACCACATAAACTTCTAAAACGGGGTTTTAAAAATGTGTTCACTTTAGGAGACAAGGGGACGACGCCGAAGAATCAAGGAACGTCAAATGGCAAAAGTCGTGGCCGAGATGCCAAAGAAAGTGGCAAAGGGGGAGGCAAAAGAAAAAAAACACAAAACTTAGTTACTACAGCTCCGTCTATGATAACCAGCACAGTCAGTTGAATGAGCTGGGGCAGATGGTGAACTGATGGCAAGGACTTAGCAAGAAAATGCTGCTAAGTTTTGGAGAACCACAACACTATCGGACTGAGTTTGCAAAGTAATAATGCTGCTGCACCATCATGAACACTCTCAAAGGAAACTGGAGGAATGCTGCAATTAACTTGGAATATATACTGTACTGAGTTTGAGGTAGGAAAGGCATTTGTTCATGCATTCAGAAGCACTTTGTATGTCATGATAGCTGATCGATTTGCAAATTAGTCCGTTTTATTTTGGGGAAAGATTTTTAAATTTCCACTTTGTCATTTGACTGCAAGAAAAAGCTGAGGTTGTCAAGCAGTTCATCATATGCTCAGCAATGGCACCCAAAAGCAAGTCTTCTGCTCTTCTCTGCACCCCAACTCTGTTACTCAAACTATAAAAATGGCCCTATTAAACTTCTTGAAAAACATCCACTGTTGCTAATGTGTTAAGACTTGCAAAACTCTGTGCATTTATTATATAGTATCTTCTCATAAATTCTGTTCAGTAGTACAGCTGCACAAGATACGGTAAATTATTTTTCAGTTCTATAAATTTTAAGTAAGTGCTTTAAATGATCTTTGGGTTTACCAAAACTGATTGTTTGGGGGGAAAAATTTGTACATCAACATACACTTCAGACTTTGGACAACCAAAGTTTGACAATGAGAAACTATCAAGGTGTTTATACTTTCCTGTTCTGGTGTTAAAGCCAATTGCTATATCTATAAGGCTAAAAGATTGCTGTATATTATGTGTATTAAACCAGCAGCCAGCTGTTGAAATAACCATTCATAGTCAGTGCATACTATCAGATTGAATAAATGTAGAAAACTTACTACATAAAAAATTAACTTCTACTGGCTCTCATTCCAAATATCAAATATTTCTGTCCATTCATTTAAAATCATCTATTAACATATAGTTTGTGTAAACCTACCAACATTGGGTGGTAAAATATGAATTATACTATCATGTTGCATTTATTGTGGTATCTTAAGTCATCACATTCCAACAGCGCATGTTGCCTTCCCACTGATGAATGTCTTATTTTTGACCATGAAGTGCACTTTAGAGTATTGACTTAGGTATGTTGTATACACTTAATTTTTGCATGGTTAATAAGGTTTTCCTGTTTAAAGAGGATTGTGGTACAAAAGAAAAACAAAATAAATATTGTTTGTAATTCAATTATTATAATATACACTGCTTAAAGAAATAAAGGGAACACTAAAATAACACATCCTAGATCCTTGAAAATCTTAATTTAGCAGATAGTGGAATATTTTGAGAACAAAATACCATAAAATGATCAAAATGTAAATAAAATTTTTTATCCCATCTGGAGGTCTGGATTGGGAATCATGATTAAAACCAAATAGGAAATGCAGGCTGACCCAATTTCAGTGGAAATTTCCAAAAACAAATTAACATGAGGCTCTGTAGTGTGTGAGAATTCCACGTGCCTGTATGACCTCCCTACAACGCCTGGGCATGCTCCTGATGAGGCGGCGGATGTTTTCGCTACAGCCCCCTCCATGTCTCCTGGTATCTGCTCCATGCTCTGGACACTGTGCTGACAGACACAGCAAACCTTCTTACTACCACAGCTCGCATTGATGTGCCATCCTGTATAAGGTGTAACTTCTGTGGGTTGTAGACACCGCCTCATGCTACTGCTAACTGACAAAATGCAAAAGTGACCAAAACATCAGCCAGAAAAAATGAGAACAGTTCTGTGGTCACCATCTGCCGAACCACTCCTTTATAGGGGTTGTCTTTCTAAGTGACTCTCATTTCTACCTGTTGTTCATTACAAGAGCAAGTGAAATTGATTCACAATCAGTGTTGCTTCCTAATCGGACAAGTTGATTTCACAAAAGTGTGGTTGACTTGGAATTACATTGTGTTGTTTAGATGTTCCCTTTATTTTTTGAGCAGTGTATGGGATTAAGTTGCTAAGCAGAATTTTTGTCTACTTTTCTGTCTACTGTGTTGCTGGGTGAAATTAGAAAGTCTGCTGCAGCAGTGCTGTGAGAGGCTGCTTTTATTGTATTTAAAAAAAAATTAAAGCTACATTCAGATAATTAAGATTTAAAACATGGCTCCGCAAAACTACATGAACAGGAACTTTTGTACATGAAATGAAAAAGAAAAAAAAAGATCTCACTCGTTCAAGCAGTAGTACCTATATAACAGTTATTCTAATATTATATTATTATTATTATTATTATTAAATAGTTTCTCATTCAACTAATATTAGGATAATGTGTGTCTGAAACAATAACAGGCTGGCTTGCAAATGATGCTATGATGCATTTCAGAGGTTTTAATACCAAAATTGTTAAACCTTGTCTATCATGCCTCAATTCACCTTTATGAATGAATGACTATATTTTGCTCTGGGGGTCCTTCTAAATTAGCAACTTGTAATTTACTTTATTATTTCATAATTTATTGTTTTTAAATAAGGTTATATGTAATGCAAAATATAATTTGCATTCCCACATCTGATGTCAAACTAAGTGAAAATGTGAGTAAGTGAAAATATCTACTAATCAGGTAGCATGATTTTAATGTGTGGATATTAAAATATGACTCTGGATGTTAAAATGTGTGATATACAGCAGATGTTACTAGTTTATTCTGGCAATTAATGCCTGCGTATATAATGCTAAACTTCTTGCACATTGCAAGAACACGCACTCTGGGTGCTCAGTTGTAAGGACGGAGGTGCCATTCACCCTAATGTAAGTCCATGCCCAATTATCATGGGTTTAAAATCGTGAAAGTAAATTTGTTTGCTGTTGCATCAACATTACTATTTAGGGAAAGTTAAAATTCCAAATGTTAAATATGTATTTTTAGCCATATAATTTATCCAACCTGGAGTGTGTTTGAGATTATTTTTATTCAGTGTTTACAATAAATATTTACAGGAAGTACAAATGTTGTAGTTAAATATCATGATTCATTTAGAATTCCATCAATATTACTAACCTTAGAATGTTTGAACATTATTTTAAACAATGGAATTGATGAGGTATAGGCATATATTACTATTAAGTTTTGATAATAGTAATAAATCTTTAAAAGGTTGGCTTTAAATCCATTATAGAATGAGAACCACTGGACTAAGTTTACATTATAAAATATTTAAGTAAATATAAGAGCATTCATAAGCGGTTTTGCATTTTATATAATTTTTTGTCGTCTCTGCTTGTTTGTGATAACACACAAAACTGAAGTTTTTATTTTATTTTATTTACACTATAGAGCAAATCACTGGAACAAATCGTGAGTTTTTTTGAGGGTATAAAATTATAACATGCCTGTATAGTGTAAAAGGATCAAAAAACGTTATTGTAACCAATAATAATATGCCTATGATATCACATTTTTGACAATGTCAGTATCTTGTTTGATTGCATTGGTGTAGCATAGCTGCTCATTAAATCAGTCACAATAATTATAGCCTAAGGTTGTAATTATGCTCAAAAAGGCAGATGGTTAGCCTGGTCGAATGATCCGTGGAATACAAACTTTACATCTTCCCCCAATAACAGTTGCACATTGAAAGTTATTGGTAAGATTCCATGGAACATATTAAAATAGTTTAAATATTAACTGATATCATAGAAAGAAACGCACAACAGCATCTCTGCTGTTAACAATCAAAATAAAAAAAGTATATATAAACATGCTTATGACTTGATAATCTTAATTTGCATATTGTTTCTGTGTATGTTTGTACATGTGTATGTGTGCATTTGTGTGAGAAAAAGTAAGAGACCATTCAGTTGAACTGACCTGCATCAAGTTGCATCTTAACAAAGCTAGACAATGCACCTCTGTTTTTCTTAATATAGTGTGTTTGCAACAGCAATATCTAACTATGAAGTCATTAAATACACCATACACATCAATCAACAGTTTGTAACATTATCAGCACAATATCTGCTTTTTCAAAATTTATTCAGCACAGAAAAACAAGAAGTTGAAACTTTATATAGTACCTGAAAACATAATACATTATTAATACAGTATGCATTGTTATTGTATATCTTATTTGTAATAAAATGTACATGGCTACATTCATGATTTTATTTTCCCGCAAATTCTTGTCTCTTTACTTTTCACTTGATTGTATGTGGGTGTGGCAGCTTAGGGTATTGGGCTATCAATCTGAAAGCTGGTGGTTCAAATGCCAGGTTCAACTAAATTATCAATGTGGGTAATTGCTCCTGGGGTGATGTATCATGGCTAAACCTGTGTTCTGACCCCAGCCATCAAGTTAAAAATATTTGTAAGTTTCTTTGGATAAAAGCATAAATTACCTCAATTAAATGAAATTTTATATGGTTAATCTTTATTTAGATTAGTGTAATAAAAAATTAATTAATTTTTTTACATCACATCTTTTACATATCATAAAACATGCTAGTGGTTAAACTAAATATTTTATTAGGATGTTTGTGCTGCAATTAGGAATAGGACAATGTTTCAAAATACAGGTGTGAATTAATCATTATATATTTGGTGAGAAAACACAAATATATACTATTCTGAATGCATTTTTGCTCTACAAATATGCAAATACATACATTTTTTAATTATGATAATGAAAAGACACCACGTGATACAATGTCTCCTTAACTTACTAAGACTTTCATTCATTCATTATCTTTCATTTAATCCGCTACGAGGGTCGCGGTGGGGTTCCTCATGCCCATCCAAGGGAGAATGTCTCGGCGCTGGGCAGATACACCCAGGACAGGGTTTCAATCCATCGCTGGGCACACACTCTCTCACACAGCCACACACGTACACACACTATATCAATTTACCTTGAATCCATGTTTTTGGACTGTGGGAGGAAAACGGAGAACCTGGAGGAAACCCAAGCAGACACAGGAAGTACATGGAAACTCCACCCCGATTGGGATTTGAACCAGGAATCCCCATTGCAGAGAGGCGAACGTGCTACACTTACTTTTGTACAAGCCATATTTAATGTTGGATTTCTACCCATTTGTTACAAATTAACAAATACAATATTAATGAAAAGATTATTTCTCTCTTTATATATATCATCAAAAAGTTTTAAAACAATGAATCTTTTGTAATTCACTTCATTGCCTTATTATACTTTATCATATTTTACTTATTAAGTTAGTATCAATATCCGGTCTGCCTTGAAATCAATGTATACTATTTATATAGCATTGTTGGTAGGTGTGTTCTGATTCATTTTATTTTTCAGCTCATTTCAAAGGTTCAGAAACTATTAATAACCAATAAATTCTCCTGTGTTTTAATTGCCTGCAGTTTTTTCTTTTAAACACGGGTGGAAGTTCTACAGCAATGGAACGGAAAGTCCAGCCAGCGTGCACATTATCACATTAATCTCCGGAGATTTGTGCTTCCAGGGCCTGACACAAAACGACGAGTTGCCATCTTGGGAGGCACTTGTATGTGTGTGCCTCATTAATACAACACAGTGGCTACAGGTTGGAATGCACCGCAGTAGTTGGCAGTGACGCAATAGCTGTAAAAGCAGAGACAGAAATAAAAACTAATGATGTGTCATCGCCAAGGGCTGCGCCTGCGCTCTACCACCCCCACAGCCGTATCTCATTATGTAAGGGAGGGCAGGGCAACAGTACGGATTTCGGCATAAATAATGCTTTCATTGCCTTTACTGACTATAAATTTTTGGGTCGCATTTGTGGTATGCAGTTTTCCCTCTTGCTTACCCTGTCCTTCTATCTTGCAACCTTTCTCATTTTTACTACTTATGTTTATTTTTCCTTGCCTTTCTGTCTTGCAAAAAAGCAAGCTTTACAAAAGTTCTAAACAATAATACCTAACTAAGAATGTTTGCTCAAGTACTGTAATTGAATACAGTATTTTTCTTCACTGTCCTATATAGCTAAAAGAAGTTTTTTTCTGCTCTATGATATTTTTAAAACTTTTTTTGTATTAATTTTGACAACCCATGGAGTTACTTCATACACAACTTAATACATAGTTAAAATATAATAATTAAAGGCTACAACAGTAACAAGCTGCTTACACTAATTGTTTTGTAGTAATCATCCCTGTTACTGTACATCTGTGACACCTACCTGTGTGTGGTAACCCCTTTTCAAAAATCTGCTGCTCCTTGAATCATGGAAGCCTGGTGGTTTTGCTCTATTCATAACGGAATCGTTTTCCTCAGATGAACTCAGGGATTCCCCCAGAGAGAAGCGTGCTTCTCACGTTCCATCTTTCCCACTATGAAACACATTTGCATGGCTCAAGATCTGAAAAAGAGAAAAACAGGGCCAAAAAATTAAAGGTTTAAAAGGGGTGCCTCTGAAAGCATGATCAAGTGCAAAGGCATGGGGATTTATATGCTGGCAGCAGTACCATGGTGTCTAACCAAAACCAAAACAATTAACTGAAATGCATATTACTCATGATTTCTTGACTGTAAATTGAAACAGACATGACCAAACATGAATCTATTTACTAAAAATCTACAGAATGAACTACAGCTTTATCCAGAGGGCTGGAATAACAGCAAACAGGAAATTAATTGGGAAATTCTTGTGCTGTAATATCTTACAGTGATAAAGTGAAAGTATGAAGTAATATATATAAATTTTTATATTTCTTTAAGGTTATACTTTGGGAAAGTGTGCTGTAAATAAATAGTCATCTCCAGTTCAAAACATAATGTGAGAAGAAATCTTGTACATTGTTGCAAATTTTTTAATCATTAAGTAATATAATTATTAATATATATATAATGATAAAAATAACTAAATTATCACATACAGTAACATGGATTTTGATAATTTTAACTCAATTTAAATTGAAGAATTTCCACTAAGTTGGATCAGCCTGTAATTTGATTTTCCATTTTGATTTTAAGTATGATTCCAAATCCAGACCTCCATGGGATAATCATTTTGAGTTTTGTTTATGTTATTTTGTTCCCAATGCATTCCACCATCTACAAATAAAATTTTTCAACTGAATTATTTTATTCATTGGGATCTAGGATGTGTTATTTTAATGGTCCCTTTATTTTTAGAGCACTGTATAAATAACAATGAATTTAAACCAAATAAGTTTAAATCATGGGCCCTTTTACTTAGAAAGCATCATAAGCACTTTAATATTCATTTACAAGCTTTAAGATTAAGTAAACCATTAATTATATACCTCCACAGGCATAATATTTTATAATGAATGCTACCATCAATAACTCCACAGCTTTATTTTTTTTTTTTTCGTTTGTAGGGAATAGTAGTGCATGTAAATACAATGAACTGCCTTAAAACAAGTGAATGAAATTTTCATGTTAGGGGACTTTATATTTGTGATGCTCCTGTGAGAACCAAAATCTTTTGCCTCAAACCAAGTGCAAAACGAAGGCTAACCCATCAGCCAGCAGGTGCAAGAAGCTTGCGAAACTCATGTGTTTGTGCTGGGCTTTAATGCTAGGCAGCTTTTGTGCAACTTGTTACTCTGCACTTTGGCTCCTCTATTCTTATTGCTGTTTATTAAACCTAGCCAAGAATCAGACAGATGAGGTTAGCATTACCAAGAGGATCTGTTTTCTGTTCTCTTTTCTGGACTTTGTACTAATGTTACCAGTGATTGGTCATACTATTTCTTACTAAAACTCAAAATTCTGACTATATAAACATGAGTAAGTGGGCTCCTTTTCCTATTACTATACAATAACAAAAATCTCTCCTAAGTAAGTGTCAAAGCCAAAAAGTCTACTTACTCATTTCTAAGTTTTAGCATCAAAATACAAAAATACAAAAAAAATGCAAAAGTATAGAAACAAAAGTTTTAGAGACTAAAAAAATCATGTTTCATTTTCTCTGACTGATGTTTTATTATATGGGCTATTATATGCTTGCTGGGGCTGTTAAATACTCAAACACTAAACTACGAGTAGCCTATTGAGGAATCAAGCAAAGCTTGATTCATGACCAATATTCCAAATGCACATTTTTAAATCATAATAAGAACTGTTTGCCATACATAATAGTAATTTTTTTATAACTTTTTTGTTCAGTAGTATAAGCTTATACAGTACAAGCCAAAAGTTCAGACACACCTCCTTTTATAGATTGGCTTTAGGTGGAGGTAGTTTTACAATTACAGACTGCAGTACATCTGTTTTGTTTTTTTGTTAGT
>JAOUQT010081296.1:0-10038 GCA_025769995.1 Xyliphius kryptos
ATTTCAAGTTATAAAGCAAATTGTACAGTGGATTTTGTCTTTTGCACTTAAATAGAATTAAACAGATTACACTCTGAAATGTTACACACCAGCTGAAGTTTAAACTCAGGACATTCTGAGGGGATTTCATACTGAAATCTGAGGTAAATAAATAGGATTTTTTTTTACCTGTCCCAGATTGGTGAATCCGTATTTGGAGGCGAGTTGATCAGCCTGTTGGTGTCCTCCCCGGATCCGGACAGCCCAGTGGTTGGTAAAAACACTCCGGGAAAGCGAGGACTCTGTCAGAACCACAAACCTCCACAAGAGCAGCAGCAGTAACGCGCTCATCCTCTGATCTGTGAGAGTCCTGCCCAAGAGACCCAACTCTCATCACCTCCGTAAGGAAGAGCCGAGGAGCGCATCTGTCCCCCTCACAGAACAGAACAACTGGGACACCTACAGCCGCCAGCCGCAATTATCGGGGGCCTAAATAGCGCCCCAAGTGGCCAATGCCGGTTAAATGAATTCATAAGACCTACAATATTGGTGCGAGTGTCTGTAAACGTTCGGTAATATATTTTCATTCCAAACTGATACATTAATGTACATTTCTGTAATGATGGCATCTATATAATTAGGGTTACAGTCTAATTGAGAGATTACGGTAATTAGACGTTTCCCGCCACCCTATGGTAGTACAGTAAAAATAAATAAACTCAGATCTTTTGACTTCATGCTGTTATTAAATGAATTATTAGTTGTATGCGTTATTTCTGTACATTTATATATGAAATCTTAAATATACTTTTAAATGGTCAACAATTGTTTTGTGTTTTGTTTTGTTTTCGAAAGTATCATTAGTTTTAAAAAAAAAGAGTAAGAGAGAGGATACTATCCTTTATTTACAGTAGTCACATTTACAGAGCAGCTTTCACAAAAGCAATTTAAAGTGCTTAACAGTGTAGGAAAAATAATTAAAGCCATTTATAATAATTAAAAAGACAAGAGGCGCTTGACATTTAGCGATTGGCGCATGGTTAGAGTGGGGGGTATGACGTAAGGCGCTTGGCTTACAGCTATTGGCGCATGGGTAGAGTGGAGGGTATGACGTAAGGTGCTTGGCGTATAGCATTTGGCGCTTTCGTAGAGTAAAGTGGATGAAGTGAGGTGCTTGGCGTACAGCGATTGGTGCATGGGTAAAGTGGAGGGTATGGTGTGAGGTGCTTGGTGTATAGCGATTGGCACACAGGTAGAGTGGAGGAGATGACGTGAGGTGCTTGCCGTACAGCGATTGGCGCATGGGTAGAGTGGAGCGTATGATGTGAGGTACTTGGTGAACAGCGTTTGGCTGATATCACCTTACCGTTTGTGCCATATTAGTACATGAGAGGGGCAAACATTTGCATGGGTGCCTGGATGGGCATGGGGAACCCTCGCTCTAACTGCAGCGGCTCGCTCTCACTCCGAATGGAGAGCGAGAGTAACGTAATCTCGATTCTTAATATGACGTAAAATATACTGTGGAATTGACAATAAATTGTATCCTATACTATCCTATAATGAATGAATGAAAAAAGCACACCATTGTTTTTTTTGTGCAATTCTCTATTTGTTCTATGACCCTCTTTCTCTATTTTTAATTTCTCTATTTGTATATGACCCTCTTCCCATAAAACAAAGTAAAGTTGAATCCAAAATGCCGGCTTTGCAGATGGCCGCCATGGGTGTCACCCGGCCTCAAATGTTTTCCCCCTCCCATCTACTAATATGCCATATACAGGCCCACCCAGTATATAATAGAAATAAAAATTGCTATATACAAAATAAAATTCCCAGTTATGTACATGCCATGATGAATTACATTTACATTTGGTCATTTAGCAGACGCTTTTATCCAAAGCGACGTACAACGATCCAACGATGGCTGGGGTCAGAACACAGGGTTGATACAGAATCCCTGGAGCAATTAGGGCTAAATGTCTTGCTCAAGGTAACTTCAACATTGGTAACTTCAATGAAGCTGGGATTTGAACCCTCAACCTTCTGACTGATAATCCAACACCCTAAAACCCTCTCTTTCATCTGAGAAAGTTTTCCTGTGACTTTAAAGTGTTTTTGATGATTATTGATCGTAGATGTTTTTGTTGGGCTCTGAACAGTACAGAACTTTTGCGACACAGATGAAGGTATAGAATGTTGTTATATAATCTATATATATATTTTTAATGATCAATATTTAATGTGTTTTTGAAGCAGTTTGAAATGCATTCATTCAGCAGCATTCATTTCTCTCCTTTCAGTAAGATTAGACTTTTACAAAGGAGTATAAGAGCTCCATGTGTTAATTAACTCCAGTGAGAGTTAATAATGGAGAAATCAATGACCAGTCTTACACTGATGGATATAGTGAAGCTGAATGTGGACCTATGAGCCCCCTGATTTTACCCTGATGTTGCAGTAATCCACACTATTATGAGTTCTTTGGATTCGCTCTGTGCGCAAACCAAAGCGAGTGCAGCGGGGGGGCCTCACTGGGACCCACTATGCTTGTTTACGGCTTTGGTCAGTGCTAATTAAAACAATTCTCACGAAGCTATTTGCTGTTAATCAGCCTTAAAGAGTCACCATGGAAACTAATTTAGAGTAAAAGAACACAGTAATACAAATATGATGGACGTCATGTTTCTCTCTCTCTCCTTTTCACATGAACTTTCTCATCTATAAAACAAAAAGTCATAAAAGCTTCACTTATTAATCTAAATCTAATCTAAATCTAAAATAGATTTTAATCAGTGGTTCTGAAAGTGTAAGATTGTTTGGAAATATAAAGCGATGTTTACGGTACACGTGGTGATACTTCCCTCTAGTGGTTCATTGCAGTCACTACATCTTTGTGCAGAGTGAAAACCTAAAAAGTTATATACTACATTAAATGTTGTTTATTTTAATGTACTGTAGTTATTACGGTTGGTATTTTTAAGAATGAATATGGCCCAAAAAGCAAGTAATGTTGGCGGCATGGATTTGTCTAAAATGTCTGCGTGCTGTATTTATTTTCATATTTATTCATTATCTTCCACTTAATCCTCTACGAGGGTGGCAGTGGGGTTACCCATGCCCATTCAATGGAGAACGTCCCGGGCGCTGGGCAAATACACCCAGGACAAGGCGCCACTGCATCGCCGGGCACACACACACACACACACACACACACACACACACACACACACACACACACACACACACGAATCCATGTTTTTGGACTGTGAGAGGAAACCGGAGAACCCAGAGGAAACCCACACGGACACGGGAAGAACATGGAAAATGCACCCCGATTAGGATTATAACATAGGATCTTCTCTCATATCATGAGATTTAAATTTATATAATTGTATAGTGTGCTACCTGTACTGTGGGTGGCCTCTCAGCGCTGGGGATTCTCGGTTCGAATCCCAGTGCAGTTTCCATGTTCTTCCTGTGACCATGTGGGTTTACACGAGTTTCCTCCCACAGCCCAAAAACATGGATTGAATTCTCTAAGTTTGTGTGCCCAGTGATGGCACCCAGCGCTCGAGATGTTCTCCCCTGAATGGACATGGGAAACCCCACCACGACCCCCATAGAAGAATATGCGGAAGATAATGGATGGATCTTATAACCAATATTTACATTTTTAAAAATGCTTTTTGATACAGAAATTGCTTTAGGGTGAAAATAGGTCATTTGAGCCACAATTTCGTTTCATATCATACCACGTGATGCAAATGACTATAAAGTCTCTTAAAATCCTTAAAATTTACAATTATTCTTTTTTTTATGTAAATGAATCGGTACCTACAGTGAAACACCAGTGAGTGGCGCCTTCCAGCAGATTTTGATGGGTGTCATCATCATGTACTACATTTTACAGAAGTCTTGCAGTCGTGTAATTAAAACAACGTATGGGTTATAATTTGTATGCTTAAATTACATAAGACAAAAAACCCAACATTTGTTATTAAACCAGTTGGAACCAGTTCAGGAGAAGTCTCCTGTTGCATTACTACGTGTCAACGCTTCAATTCGGTGTGAGGTCAGCAGCAGCAGCAGCAGTGTGGTTTCACATCTCCACCAGCCACAAACCTAATAATACACACAGCAAGCACACTGAGCTCCTACTGGGGAAACATCATGGTTTTCTCATGTACACACACATATATATACACACACATACACACAAAAAAAACCAGTACAGACAAGCAGCTTTAATGTACTACTGAAATATCCTACACTTCCTCACAGCAAACCAATAAAGGAAGCAACACTTTTGAAAAAGGGAAGAGCCAATTCTCACTCTATAAGGCATTATATGAAAATGCAGCATTCCAAATAATAATATTATCACTGAAACTTGCATTTCAAAGCAAAACTGTCCTTTATAAATATGAGAACTTGCTAAGCGGAAGTCGGCCTCTCTCTTTCTCTCTCTCAGCAACAATAAATTTGAACTTCTGTAGAGAAAAATAAATGAACAGGTTTGAATATTAACTCAGGTATAAAAACAGTATTCAAACGCAACTCTGTGTAGCACCCCGAGTTGTGTCACTAACATTAATCATCATTTCTATCTTTAAATGCCAACGCCTCTTCACTAACTCGCCCACATCCTGAGGACCTGCAAGAATGACATTTGGCATTGTGGTTTCCAAACATGTCCTTCTCACCTTCCTACACTCGATGGTTTGTTTGATATCGCCCTTAAACGCACCACACCGCCAGGGTCACATCGGGGTCTTTCCAAGAACCTACAAGTGTGAAATTTGGTTTCTTCATTCCCGATCATGCCATTCATACATTCATTAATAATCTTTTGCATAATCCTCTACGAGGGTCGCGGGGGGTCCAGGTCCAGGGGGGAACATCTTGGCGATAGGCAAATACACCTAGGACAGGGCGCCAAGCTATCGCTGGGCACACACACACACACACACACACACACACACATACAGACTATAGGGACAATTTAGAGCATTCAGTTTACCTTGTATCCATGTTTTTGTACTGTGGGAGGAAGCCCACGCCGACACGGGGAGAACATGGAAGCTCCACACAGATTGGGATTCAGACTGGGACTCCCCAGCGCTGAGAAGAGAACGTGCTAACTGCTCACTTTACAAAACTTGATGGTTTGTTTAATATCGCCATAGATCACAAGACCCAACCAGTGTCCCATCGGGGTCTTCCTGAGTACCTGTAACTTTTTTGATTTTGATTCCCAACCATGTCCTCGGAAGAAACATCATTTCACATCATCTCCTTTACTCTACCCGTGTGCCAATCACTATATGCCAAGCACCCCATGTCATCCCTTTCACTTTACCCACACGCCAATCATTATAGAGATAGCACACGCCAAGCGCCCCGGGTTATCCCCTCCACTCTACCCGCGCACCAATCACCATAAGACAAGCTCCCCGAATCATTCCCTCCATTCTACCTGCAATGCCAATCACTTTTGAGATGACACATGCCAAGCACCCCGCGTTATCCCCTCCACTCTACCTGTGCGCCAATCACTATAAAGATGACACGCCAGGCGAGCTGAATCATCCTTTCCAACTTCTTCGAGCACCAATCGCTGTAGAGATAACACACACCAAGCGCCCCTCCACCCGCAAACCAATCACTATCAAGATAACACACGCCAAGCGCCCGCGTCATGCCCTCCCCTCTACCTGCAAACCAATCACCATCAAGATAACCCATGCCAAGCGCCCGCGTCATCCCCTCCACTCTACCCACACGACAATGGCTATAGAGATGACACACGCCATGCGCCTTATATAGAAAAATAGCAGCAACAGTATTCTGATTGACATTAAACCAAATATCTTTAGTATGTATATAATTGATTTTTTTAATTAAAGTTTTGTCCCACACAATGTTTTAAGTGTTACTTAAGGAGTCGACTTGCTTTAAGAATCATTTTCAGGTACCGGTTCACTGAATGAATCTGACAGTTGGAGAAGTTTGGACGGCGTCTCTATAAACAAGCAGATTATCCGTCCGAGCAGATCTCAGTGTGAGCTCTTTTTTTAAGGTTCTCGTTGTTTTTAAGGTTCTCGTTGGTTTTTGGTTCTCGTTAGTTGAGCGGGACGCGGTTTGCGTCTGAACCGAACCTGCCGCTGTTGAGGAACCGTCCTGGGACGCAACCGGAAACTAAGCTGCTGTTTTTCCTCACTTTTGTTTGAGTGCAACGAAAAGAGGAAAGAACGATGAGCTGCAACAAAACAGAGCTGTCACTCTGCAGGGCAGTTCCTTATTCTGAGGCCTGGCGGCATGTCGCATTTCAGACAGTTGTCAGAGCAAAGTGAAAGAATTAAAGTCAGAAGGACATAAAGAGTCGCTTCTGTTTTCCGGATAACGGATTATTAATTCTTCATCATGGGAGACGTAAGTTTCACTTTATTCTCTCTGCTCGGACTGTTACTTCCGGTGAACATTTTTTTAAACCAGCCAACTTTTTCAAATGTTTAAAATTCACCGGAAAAAAATTAAAGCGTAACTCCGAAAAACTTCAGAAACATTGCAGAGGCGTCCTGTGCTGCGTTCAAAAACACCCTGTTTTTATATCGCATGTCTGTCATTTAACTTACAGATAACACACATCTGGGTCTGGTTTGTTTAAAAAAAAGTTTTCTAAATCTGTGCAGCTTTACGTTTGCTATTCAGTTTATTCTATTCAATCTCATGACGACGTTATCTAATATTGTTTAACGTCATAGATAAATAGATAGATAGATAAGATGAGATAAGATGAGCCTGTATTTGTCACATTCTTAGCAGCACGTCACAGTAGTTAGTAAAGTTACAAACATATATACAAACAATATAGTTATTAAAAGTACTTATAATATAAATAAAAATCAGTATATACAAAATAAATAAAGAATTATATACAATGGAAACATAGATCTATATTATCTTTCTGTAAATGTTGCAAAGGCTTTTTTTTATTTATAACGTTAAAACCTATTTGTAATCTTGATTTCTAGTCTTTTCTCATCTTTGTTCACTTTTGCTGTGATTTATTGTTTGGGCTTTTATTGTATTTGGAAATTATTTTTGTGATGCTTTGTAACTATAGTTTTGTAGTGCTGGTTATAGATTTATCTCAAAGAGAAATATGGGGAATCCAGCATCTGTTTCATATTGCACAATAATTTAGCAATAATCTTAGAAATAAAATTACAAAACAACTAAAATAGAATATAAGGTCAATGTATTTAAGTATAAGTATTAATATAATGTAGGGTGTGGTGGCTCAGTCGTTAGGGTGTTGTATCAATCTAAATGTCCAGATCATTTACATTTGGTCATTTTGCAGACGTTTTTATCCAAAGTGACTTACAAGTATCCCACTTAATAGTTGGGGCCAGAAGACAGGGTCACACACAGAATCCCTGCAGCAATGAGGGTTAAGGGCCTTGCTCAAGGACCCACAATGGTAACTTTACTAGACATGGGATTTGAACCTACAACCCTTAGATTGCTAACCAACACCCTAACCACTGAGCTACCACACCACTAATGTGGGCCCTTGAGCAAGGCGCTTATTGCTCCAGGGGTGCTGTGGATACTTGTTAAGTCAGCTAAAGAAACAAAATGTAAATGTTATGTAAAAAATAAAAAGGATCAAACATAAATGGTACGGGAAACAAGGCCTGGTCAATATATCGAAATCTTACGGATACCGAAATTGACGATAACCGACGTAATTTAGCTCATATCTGTATTTTTGGTATCTTAAAAAAATGAAAGGAAAAGTTGTTTTGCCTTTTTTGTCGGCTACGTTAATGTTCCTTTAAGAGGCTGCGCTCCGTGCTGTCTGTAGGGTCACATGACTACGTGGCAATAAAAAGGGAATTGTACCATCAATACGGCTGTGAAGTATTTATGTTGGCCGTATACATTCTTTATTTTTGGGGTACGTATGTATTAAAATTATCGTCCATGTATCGTTCAATATATCGCAATAGTGATTTTAGGCCGTATCGTCGCAGCCCTACGAGAAACCAAAATGTGTAGTGTGTAAAAAAACCCTGCAGGTATCAAGTTTGGCCAGTAGTGCAATTGTATTGGAAAAATCTGCACTATATACATGTATAGACTGTATACATTATGTATAAAATAATAAGCGTAATGCAGTAATAACTTTAGACTAGTAGTTTATCAAATATGCATGTGTGTATATGACTTCATTTACACATAAACATATTTGTGTACATGAAGTCATATATGCACATATATGCATATAAGCATAAGTATATAACATGACGCAGTCTGGAGTACAGCAGTCACATGACGTGATGAGTATGTCACTGTGTATTATACTCCTCATGGTCATTAAGATTTACACTCGCCACGGATCAATAAACACGTGGACTGCACTGTCACCATCAAACCACGTGTGTAATTAGTGATGTGGGTCAGTGGTCAGTGATGAGGCTTAGTTAATGGATCACTATTACATTTCATCAGGTTGAAATATTCAGAATGTGAGTTAGAACCTGTCACTAATTTTAAAAAGCATGAATATTTGATACAGGTACACACACAGCATTCTTCTCTTAATATCAGCATTGTCTTTGAACAATTGGATCCGTGTGATTATGTATAAACCGAGCTACCATCCATGAATTATTGATCATCTGGCTGTGGCTGCTGGTTAGTAAGTAAATATTTAGTGATCACATCACGATTTTACACCAATGCACTCAAGTTGTGAGACCAGGGTAAGGAATCTGTCCTGAATTTGCTGTCGCAACTTCCGCCGTTGACCTTGAACTCATTCCGGTAAATCAGATCAGTATTTGGAATAAAGAAACAGTGACAGAGAGGAGATTAAAACCAGAATGTTGCTACTTTAACGTAAGTCCCACTATAAACCGACGTCCTGCGGTGTATCATATTATATTGAATGCAATCCTGTAGACGGTCAGCGACGGGTTCAAATGATTCCGAATCCTTTACTATTAAACATCGACTTTCGAACAGAGTGTAAAGCGAAAGTTTCAGGAAATGTAAAGAGGAAGTTGCAGCAGTGTGCGCACAGCAGTGTTAAGCAGCAGCACCATACGCTTACATCACTATACACTAAACACCACCTGGGTTTGTTCATTTTACTCTGTTATTACTACTCTGTTGACTTTACACTATTCTATATGTAGTGTGATTATATATGTATATATACAGTATATAATCTGTCCACTGAATTGCTCCGTTTTGCTTTAAAACATTGTAATATACTTAAAATCTATGGGTAATGTCAAATAACTTGGGGAAACAAAACCTCATTTTCTAAACGTGTGAACGAGATCCTGGAGGTTCTCTGCTCAAGTTCACATATAGAATACACGCCCTCATATTGGACGGTTTGCGTTCTGGTGAAGTCAGATAATCAGAATATTTTATTGAGGCCCGAGGGGAAATTGCAGATGTTACAGTTTAAAAACCTCTTTAAAAAAAGTGGCAAATGCAGTGGTGATATATATATTTATTATATACGGATTATGATACAACTATATGATCCAAATATTAAGTAGTTAGTTCTTTCATCTTACACTGTGATGCTGCCCGGCCGCTTAAGGAGGAGGAGTCCCCATCCAGAGCCTTGCTCCTCCCAATGTTTCTTCTTTTAAAAAAATAATAAATAACATGGAGTTTTTCTTGCCACTGTCCCTTCGGTTTGTTCTTTGGGGATTTAGGCTTTAAACTCTATAAAGCTACTTTGTGACATCACACTGTTGTAAAAAGCACTATATAATAAATAAATGACTTGAACTTGAGAGCAAGATGGTTCTGGGTTTAATAAGGGTTTGCATGTTCTCCTAGTGTCTCTGTAGCTTTCTTTCTAAAGTGCCTGTTAACACATCCCATGATGCCACAATAATCATTATCATAAGTAATATTTATATATATAAGTAAAAATTCCCGGTTTGAATCCCAATCTGGGTGGAGTTTACATGTTCTCCCCGTGTCTGCGTGGGTTTCCTCCGGGTTCTCCGGTTTCCTCCC
>JAOUQT010081322.1:0-10037 GCA_025769995.1 Xyliphius kryptos
GTGGTCGAAAAATCGATTACAAAATTTGTACCAAACAGACAAACAGACAACGTAAGCTGAATAAAAGTGTGTAATAATAATAAAAATATGCCAATTAGTTTTCTGAGCTAGAAATTTTAATATTTTTGTATATCAGTAGCTTGTGATCTTTAAATTGTCTTTAAATAAAATAATTTTAGTTGTATTACCCTTTTCACTGTTATTTGTACTCGTTAAAAATGTAAAGTCAGTTCACTCATACTGCTGAAAATTGTGTGCTTTTCTGATTCCTGTCTTTTTTCTGACACTTTCAGTTTGGAGAGGATATGAAGCAAATTACTTCACAACATAAGTAGATTAAAGACTTTAAAAAAAAAAAAATGTATTTTATGTGGTTCTGTGTCAAACATCTGAATATGAAAAGGTAGCAGCAGTCAAAAGTTATTTCAACACTTTCAGGCCATTGCTGTGTTAACTACTGGGGTAATGCTGCACAATTTCTTATTTCATAAGCATCTTTATTGTTTTTCTACAATAGTTTGTAAAACCAGAAGTTTTTATTAAGTTTGTGGTTTTCTTATAAGGTTGAAGAAACAACTGGCATCATAATTGTATCCATTTAATACAAATTTTATAACTTTTGTTTATATATTATTTGTATTTTTAGTCAGTGGACTTGTGCATATCAGAGCTGAACATTTTTTGGATGTCAATTAAACTCTGAATGTATATACACTGATCATATAAATGAATATCGTAGTTCTACAATAACATTCTGTAGTCCATCTGATTAAGTACAAGCACATTTATCATTAGTGACCTAAATGTTCAATATGAAAACCCACAAGACTAAATTAAGTTTAATTTAAGTTCTTTAAGTTCAATGGTATCTTTAAGAAAGGAGTTGGTACAACAGATCGGTGTAAACAACTTAATAAATTGTCACATGGTCATGATATTAGTAACAAAACGTTTACATCACAAAGTTATGTAAGTTTGATCATTTTTTGCGAACCTAAGATTTAGAAATTGGTAATGATCTACTTACTGAATAATAATATAACATGAGCACTATTACTCCTGCCATAGCATCAGGACCACAAGCATACAGCTGAACACCTTGAATAAAAGTTTAAAATTACTGTTGAAACAGATTAAATGTCACACACACGCACACTGCCTCCTCATCTTCTAGCCTTATTTCTCCCACTTACTGTTCCTCTTCCCCTGTTTATTAGGTGCAGCTGTCTGTTATTACTCTGCTCATGCGGCCGCCTATTTATGCCGGTGCCTCCCTGTCAATGACGCAGAGGTTTTTGAATCATTACGCTGTAGGGATCGTTGGCTGGTTATGTGGTGCACGCTTCCTCGGCTTACCTGTCTGTATCCTGCACTGTGTTTCCAGGACGCACCTTAAAGGGAAGTTGGACTCAGCAGCGTTTTAGAGTCTGACGGTTTTTGTTTTTCGGAGTTCCTGAGATGCGCTGCCGTTCAGAGCCCACCGCGCACCATTGAACTCTCCTATGTTGTGGTTTTACACTAAGAGACATTAAAGGTCTTCTTTCTCCGATCCCGCTTCCTCTTATTCCTCCGGTCACGTGACATTAAATTAGAAGTTATCAATATTATATAAATTGACATTGTGGCTGGGAATAAATGTACACTCTACGCATTAGTATCAATAAAAAAGAACAAAAACTAAAACATCAGTATTATTGTTAAACTAACTCAGAATGATTATTATGTCCTTTCCCAGTTTGGCATTAATGATTTTATGAGTTTCTTTGACTGATTCCTAAATCTCATAAAATAATGTGTAGTGTCTAAATGGCAGTAACAATACAAATTAATGCAAGACAGTTGTACAATTTAACTGTTAATTAAAAGGGTGAAGGCAAATAAAACAAAAGGAAGGACTGGGAGAGAAAACAGAAAAAAAAAAACACAGAAAAACACTGTAATTGTCAGGTGCGCTAGGCGCACCTGCCCTATTTTTGTGTTTTTTCCATACTTCAGTTAAATAACTTGTTTGCGTTCCATTTAGTTAATTAACTGTTCTTTTGTTTTCATTTGTCAGTTCATATCACGTGACAAGGACTTTTCATTTATATGCTCCTCAGTTCCAGTCTGTCTTTGTCGCGTCTAACTTTATATGTTACGTTTGGTGTGTTTGGTTCTGTTTATGTACGCAGCGTTTATCCTCGTTTAATAAACGCTTATTCTGATCCTCACCTGGCTACCTGCTCCTTCCAGCTTCCCTCCGTGCGAGCTACCTATTTCGGCAACCGGTACGCTAACGTGACACTATCCAATACTCTCCTTTGTAGTCTGCAACAACTGAGCTACTTCCAAATATGGCTGTTCAAAGACGTAACGGTGGAAATCTTTGTTAAAATGAAATGTTATGAGTGTAAATTGTGTAATATTTTTAAATAGTTCATTATATTTGTAATATATTTTTATTTAGCTATACTAATAAAAGGCAAAGCCCTCACTGACTGACTCACTGACTTCATCCCTAATTCTCCCACTTTCTAAATACCTACAGGGCTGAAATTTGTCATCGTGATTCCCTATCATGACATTGTAAATATTAACTGCTTCTCCTGTTCCTTAATTCCATGGTTTATTCGAAATTGCCATCGAATGCAAGACCCATTAAGCATCACATCAGGGTCTTCACAAGGTTGAAACGGGTTTTCGCTTTCTCACATTCATTTGTTTGTTCGCTATCTATATTAAAAGGAAACACCTTGAATGCCTTTTAATTTTTACGTTGTTATCAAGTTCTCCACCGTGGCGCAGCACGAGTATTCCGTTAGTATTGTAATATGATAAACAGGTGCAGTGCAGCTCACTGACTTTTCTAATTATTATGGACCTCACCATGTGCAAAGCGTACACACCTTTCCAAATCTCCAAATAAAGCCTTTCTAGAGGAATGGTGTCTGATTCAGTCGCATTTGATTGAATATTAACTCACTGTTGATATGATGAACAGGAGTCCACATACTTTTGGCCACAGTACTTAATTAATCACACATTTTGAACCCATTTTTATCAAAAGTGACAGCAAGTCTGGAGGAGATTATCTGGTGTTTAATATTCAGATGCTATTGGAGGAAGTGTTAATTAACTGGAACTAGGCAGGTGATCTGTGCTGGTTTTCCAACGCAGTCCCAAGTTGTGAGCTGATGTCTGTCTTCAGTGCTGTGTGCTTCCAATTCCTGTGGCTTTAGGGGGAATTCATTCTCTCTCTCTCTCTCTCTCTCTCTCTCTTTCTCTCTCTCTGTGTGTGAGTGCATTGATGTTCATGGCTGGTTGAGCTGATGCATTCTGGCGTATACTTTTTGCTTGCTCTGGAATGTCCACTCACACGCAGTGTAGAGGACAGAGAATGAACAGTTACATGCTGATGAAAGGAAGTTCACATAAACAGTAAAAGTATGTCCTAAAACCTAATAAGAGACTGATTTAAAGGTCATTTATACAACTTGATGGTTTCGTTAAATTTGGGTTATGTTGTCTGGTTTATTTGATACGAATTGGTGAGAAGCTAATGTCACTGCTATGGTAAAATATACTACTATAAAACAGGTAGTTCTGATCCTTCATTCTATTTGGCAGTGCAGTTTGTCCAGCTGTGACATTACTTACAATAACACACAGCTTTTAGCGCTTTACATACAAATCAATGCGTGATTATACATTACATCATTTTCCCGATTTATTTACTGCATGCTATAATTTTTAACATTTACTGTGACCTAGCGGAATACCCGTGTTGTGCTTTGGGGAGAACTTGATAACAGCGTGAAAGTTAAAAAGCAACTGGTTTTGATTAAGTAATGGCGTTGGAGTTTATACATTTCAAATGAATGTATTACTATAAAATAAGGTTTGGGGCGATTAAAAATATGAAATGTGGAATGAATATAGTGTGAGTTGTGATTACAGTGAACATGTGGTTGCTTTCTCTCTTGCTTTTAACAGTAGGTTTTCCAAGGACACAATAAGGAATGACAGAACCAAGTTTCAGATTTGTAATTACTCGTCAAGACGCAACTCCGAGGTGTTGCGATTGATGGCGGTAGCGAAGAAACAATTGAACATAGGAAAATGAGAATCTGAACCAAATGAAAAATCCACAATGCAGTCAAATGTGGTTGAGTGTCTAACATCACACCAACAGAGGTTTGTCTAAGTGTATAATTGTCAAGATTTTAACTTGTTACAGTGCAGCAGTTTGGCATTCTGGTATTCTGCTTCAAATCTGTGGTCTCAGAGACCGACTATTAAGACATTCATTCAATATCTTTTGCTAAATCCTCTACGAGAGATCGTCACGGTCGTTGGACAAATACACCCAGGACAGGGCGCTATTCTCCTGCTGGGCACACACTCACCCATATAGACTATAAGGGCTAATTAACCATGAATCCATGTTTTTGGACAGTGGAAGGAAACCGGAGCTTCAAGGGGAGACCATGGAAACTCCATCCAGATTGGGATTCGAACCGAAAATTCCCAGCGCTGAGAGACAAACATGCTAACCACTAAGCCACTGTGCCGCCCCAAATAAGACATGGTTTTAATCCACTTTAAAAACATTGGGGAAGAATTGCCATCAGAAGGCTGTAACTTTGCATAAAGGCACCATGATATGTTCATAAATTTAAATCTGCTATAAAACAGAAGGGTTTGGTGTGTAGTGGTATTTTCACTGAGCAACACAGTCAGTTTCATTTCATCTAAATCAGAAGCTTTTCTCAATGACACCTTCACTCACACTCTCGCAGACATGCTGCATGGCTTGTCATTTGAATTTACCACGAAAAGCTTGACACATCTCCATTGAATGAGAACAATAGGTTCCAACCTGGCAGACTGGTTCGCTCAAGGCCCTGCGAAGTGACCGCTTAACACCAAACCTTAATCTAATTAATGTATCAATTGCAAAATTTGTGACGAAAATTAACCCAGAGAACAAAGTTATTGTAGGAACTACACATAAAACCAAATTTAGACCAAGGTTCCAGTACTAACACATCCTTATTGAATTTCCTCTCTAACATAATCTGAATACAGACTCTTGCATCACTGTATATGAGAGCATTTATGATTAAAAAAAAAAAAAAAAAAAAAACGAAAGATACAAAAATAGATCAGAGTAAAATATTTGTTAGAATCCACCACATAAGACACCAGTGTACGCTCATGTCAGAAAGCACCAGCTGCCACTGGTTTATATTTAGCATCTAAAAGTGTAATTAGGGAGCCGACTTACAGCCATATTCAGACTTCCACATGTGAAAAACGTAGCATAGTCATGCCTCCTCACTGACTGTATGACCGAGGACAATAAGGTTTCAGTTCATATCCGAAATGGCTTCTATTTACTACATTAACTCAGGAAATAGAATGTTCTTTTAGTAACAGATCATTCTGTATTGAATCAAACAGCCCCAGTTTTGTAAATGAATGAGGAAGACTTAGCACCCTGCAGCGATCAGTGTTGCTAACTTATCAGTTAAGAAAGTAGCTACTGGCTGTTAGAAGTCCCTGAATGGCGTCATCCCCTAATTTGCATTTCCTAATCAGTCCATTTGTGTGGTTAAGGAAATAAACACTGTGGCACAAAAAAAGCGTGTAAAGAACAATAAGTCTGTTAGAACTACAAATGCACACGGACCAACATTAATAACTTCAGTGGACCTGGGATTTAAACCCAGAGGGAGGTGGTAGCTCATTGGTTAGGGTGTTGGGCTAGCAATCCATGAGCTGTGGGTTCAAATCCCAGGTCTACTGAAGTTACCAATGTGGGTCCTTGAACAAAGCCCTTAACCCTCATTGCTCCAGCGGTGCTGTATCAACCCTGTGTTCTGACACCAATCATAAAGTTCGGATAATTTTAAGTCACTTTGGATAAAAGCATCTGCTAAATGACCAAATATTATAAAATTTAAAAACTAGTATTAAAACTTTAACCACACAGGTTGCAAATAAACACAATGGATTTGATTTCCATATTCAATTTGAGATTTAATTGAAGAAGATACATTTTTACTATGTCTGCTTTGCTTGCAACTATTCATTGATCTTAGAATTAAAAGATCTAACAGGGCTTGGAATTAAACTTTTGGTGAGGACATAAAGACGGCAGTTAAACAGAGCGAACTGCAGGAAAGTAACCGGTTCTGGAACATGTAAGACATTTTAGTCCCCTCGTGGAGCCTTAGAATCCTTCACAGAATATTTAGCTGCAGTGTGTGAATTGAAGCAATGCTTCATTCATTGAGGATTTGTAAACATCCTATTGCCAAGGAAGTTATTTCATGCCCACCAATCTGTACTGACGCACTGCCACAGATGCATGAGGCAGATGGACCAATCTCCAGTCCTCTCAAATATTTACAGAAAGCCAATTCCATGTATCCTTCGGCAATAATGGACCCACGATTTTGTTTGAAATGAAAGCTTTCACACAGATTAGTTCCATCTTCTCAGATCCAATTTTCACATAAGTACTGCGTAAACATGTTAAAGTGGCGTTGGGGGTGATGGTGTTTCAGCTTTTTCATGACTAACAGAATACCCGTGCTACACTACGTTGGAGAACCTAATAACAAAGTGAAAGTTGAAAGGCAGTTGATTTTGAATAATTGATGGCTTTTGAGTTTATGTATATTTAAAATGAATGTATTATTATAGAGCGAGTTTTGGGGCCATTAAAAATCTAAAAGAAACATGTGAAATGAATATAGTGTGAATTGTGACTACGATGTCCACGCGCTTGCTTTCTTACATGGATTTTTTCGGTAGGTTTTCCAAGAACATGATGAGGAATGACTGAGCCATGTTTCAGCTTTGTATGTACTTCAACAAGATCCCAAGGTGTTGCGTTCGATTGCGATACCTAACGAAGAATTGTACCTAGGAAAGCAAGAACCTGTTTTTTTAAGGACACAGTAGGTAATTACGGTGCCAAATTCCAGCCTTGTAGGTACTCGGGAAAACCCCAATGTGGAACTGGAAGAGTATTACGTTCAATAGTGATGTCAAACAAACCATCGATTGAAGGGAGGTGAGAAGTACTTTTTTCAAGGACATGCCAAATTTCAGCATTGTAGATACGCGGGTGGGTATAGATGCAAGTCATTGATCAGATGCTAAGGTAAAAGTCAAACCCTCAATATTCTGGATTTCGGGACGGCACTATGAGTAAACATTAATAGAACATGCTGGGAAGAACAGAAAATAGAGTGATAATGAAATTAGGGTAGATGTGTGTAATCTAGGTGTAATGCAATTAGAATTGGCCAGTTAACCTGCTCTCACTTATTTGCTTGTCTAATGGACTTCAGAGCCAAAATACCGAATCGAGAAAGCAGCAGGAATTAAAGTGATAATCAAATAAGGTGAGGTTAAATAACGAGGCCTCAGGCCGGGATGCTGGCAGAGCAGAATTTCAATCCAGCTGAGAAAACAAACTGAAGACAACGCAACGCAGCGATCCGGACATAAACACTTCAGATAACTAAGAAGGACTATAGGTCCCCGACCGGTATGTTCCAGAATTCTACTGCAGCTTCAACGCCATCAGCAGGGTCTCAGTGAGACAGAACCTGCGTTTTAGGATTGAACTCAGAAGGCCTGTCCCACTGACCTTGACGTGTACCCCTATCCATCAAGGCCCTGCGAGTGTGGGAGTGTTAAATCCCCTGGCTCGACTGATGGAGGTTTGCCCGTTGCTTCAAGTCTACACCATGTTTATGAATGTACAAATGTAAAGAGAGACCTCATCTCAGACACAACTTACAAAACTCACCCACGCATGCAAGATTCAGAACCTGAGCAACAACAACCCGCAAGGCATGCGGCAAGACATCTGATATATCCCAGACTACATTACGAAAGTCGCCACTGATCTGACACCTCACTCGCAAAACTGTTCACTTAACTGACATATGATTTGCTGCGTTAAGCATCACACGTGTTACCAAGGCTACTTCTGCTCCAGTTATTTCGCAGACTTGGGTTGCATTAAACCACATCAGGTCCAGATAACATCCCAGGCAGAGTACAGTTCACTTGGGATCGGACAATTAATCGTTTTGGGGAATAAATTGCAATTAAAATCATTGCAATTCATGAATCGTAAGAGTGCCTCAACATCGTCATTGCCACATTCATAAGAAAAATATGTATTAACTCGGTGGCGGCACGGTGGCTTAGTGGTTAGCAAGTTCGCCTCTCAGCGCTGGGGATCCTGATCTGGAGATCCCATGTTCTGCCTGTGTCCGTGTGGGTTTCTTCCGGTTCAAAAACATGGATGTAAGGTAAAATTGAATGCTCTAAATTGCCCCGTATAGTGTTTGTGTTTATGTGTGAGTGAGTGTGTGCCCAGCGATGGATTGGTGTATCTGATACACCAATCCTAATAATATTGTAATACAATCAAAAAAATAAAGGGTCAAACATTAAATCTTTAAAAAAGATGAATTCTAGTAGATCATGGTGACCTGTTCACTGGAAAAAGTAGATCTCAGACCAGAGAAGTGTGGACACACCTGGTCTAATGTGTACAAATCAGTTCACTGCAGTCAGTTACAGTTTTAGACCAAAGCGTCATTTCAAATTTGGGTCAACAAAATGGGAAGGCCCACTGTCCCATGTCTGGGTTCATGCATTTTGCTGTGGTTTCACAAGTGAAGTGTAAAGGTTCTTCAGGGTCTATTTTAAAGGCTTGACTTTGTCCCTGTACATCTTTAGAACCGTCTGAGAAATGAGTTCCAGTCACGCTTTGTTATAATAAATGTAAATCCAAACTGTGTTTTATTCGAAGCAGAGAAGCAAAAGTAAAGCTTCAGACATCCAAAGAATGTCATAGACACTTTCTGTGTGATGTCTGGAGAGCCTTTTTGTGGAACCTGGGGTTCCTTTCGGGTGAACTGTTATGTGACCGGTGCGGATAAACAGTGAACCAGGATTGTTTTGTTTTTACTAATTAGGTCTGTCCTCCCATGATGCTCAGGATGACACTGATATTTCATGTGACAAAGTGGTTTTAATCAGAGCTCAGTGCTCTCTCTCTCTCTCTCGGTCTCTCACACTGAGAATGCCCTGCTTCCATTTCTAGCGGCTCCTCCTCCTCTGGCAGAAGGCAATTTCTGCTCCCACCTGGGATGTTACCCAGCACTGAAGGTGGTAATTGTGTTTCAATTATAGACATGTGAGTGCCCGTGTGCATTTGAACTTGTTCCCACAATATTTTTGTCACCCATGTTGTCTTGAAAATGACTGTATCAAGAGAAAACAACAAACAACAGCAGCAGCAGCAGAATCCCTCTCTGATCGAACCTCCCAACCTCATACAACCCCATCATTTAAACTGACATGATCTCCAATTTGTCTCTTATCTTTATTTGTCTCTCTTTTATACTATTTTCTCTCTCAGTTACAAAAGCAGATACAGACTTCGTTACAATTGGACAGCTGGCAAGGTTTACCCATAATCCTCTTCTTGACGCCGCAACACACCCCACTAGCTTCTCTATTGAACCAATACAGCCTCAAGATTAGTCTTCAACGAACACTGGAGTAACATGTCGTGACTGAGGGGTCAGCTCATGTTAACTTAAGCCTATCTGTTCAGTTAAGCTTATTAACATGAGACTGGACCTAACATTAACACTATAACACTATACATGTACTGGGACACTGCCACAGATATAAAAAATAAAATCAAACACCCAGCCATGCATTATGAGTAAAAGTATGCTCGGCAAGTTTGAGGAAGGCCTTTTTCTGTTCAGATTAATAATTTTTTTTTTTTTTGTAAATACAGTGAAAAAATATTAAGGAGAAAAAGAAATGATTCAGATCATTAAGCTAATGCCTCGACACTGCGCATCCGAGCTCACTCACTTAATATCAGTGACCTGGGGGCTTCATGGAATTAGATCTAATGAGCAGGAAATCAAGCGGGTGGGTCTGAACTCCTGTCAATCATCTTTCTCTCTCTCTCTCTCTCTCTCTCTCTCTCTCTCTCTCTCTCT